>JAADXW010000231.1:0-29397 GCA_023337975.1 Phytopythium ostracodes
CCCTTCGCCTTCGTCTAGCTATTTCGGCCAATCACACCACCTCTGAGTAAATGCAGAATTCTCGCCAATCGAAAGTGTTATCGCGAGAGACCTTGTTTCAGCAAAAACGAGGTCGCTTATTATCTGGAACAGACTTTAATTCAGTACATGAAAAGTATGGTTTGAGTCGTGATCGTTTCATACAACCTTATTACTGTAGTAGTACTACTCAGGGTAGTACTACAATATAAGTAAGTAGTACTTTTTTAGAATACTATGAACCTCTGCTCGTCACTCCATCACGAACGGACCGGCATGCGCAGTATAATAGCTCGCCCTCAGACTGAAGCGGTGGGTTGAACTTGATACATTTGTGCCACAAAAGCACCGTAGAGAAAGGAAGCTCGTCGCACCTCGACAATGAACGTCTACGCATCATATTAATAAGCCATCGATGACGTGCATGAACCTACTGTAACCGATCACACGATACGTCCGACGCGGGCGTGGGGCAGCGTCTACGACGTGGGCAGCAGTCGATGGCTCTTCTCTAGCGCGTAGGCGCTCTTGGGGTTCGTGAGGCTGTCGACGTACTTCTGGATCATGGTCTCGTGCGCGCGCAACAGATAGTCCTTCTGCTCGCGCACCACGCGCTGCCTGGCACCCGTGGGCATGTCCACACTCACCATGATGGTGTTGTCAGGCACGCGCTCGCCTGGTGCGATGACGACGCCGCTGCCGAGCAGGCAGTTGTCCCCGATGATCGCGCCCGCGCCGACCTCCACCTTGGGCTCGAGCCAGTTGCCGCTGCCGATGCGCGACGCCCGGACCACGCAGCCCGACTCGATCAGGTTGCTGTCGCCAACGCTCATCCCCGACGCGTCCACCGCCTCCAGCAGCACGCGATCCTCAATCAACGAGCGCCTGCCGATCTCCACGCGCCCCGCGAGCGCGCGCACCGCCGCCTTGGGGTGCACCACGCTCTGCGCGCCCACCGAGACGGCGCCCTGCAACTCCGCTTCCTCGCACACGGCCGCCTGCCGCGCCACCGTCACCATCTTCCCGTCGTCGGCTCTATCAGAAATGGATTGAGTACGAGCGCTCGAGGTCAATTCATTTATTGAATTCAATTCAATTCAAAGCCTGAATAGAGCCCAATATTGTTTGCTTTGGGCTTGATGGTCAGGTAGTTTGGGGGAGGAGGCTGTCCCCGAAGTAAGTGCGCCGACACCACCCCACATTAGCGCTCGACTTGATGGAGGCAAGATGTCGCGCGCGGCGAGGATCATCGACGGCCGCGCGGTCGCCAAGGCGCTGCGTGCGGCCATCAAGGGCGACGTGGAGGTACTCACCACCAAGTACGGACGGGTATGTCGGTCTCCTGCTGCTCCCATTGGCTGTTGCACCGTTGTATGCGTGTCAAAGCGACGGGAAGATGACGCCTCCGACGTGTTGGATCCGGTTCCATAGCCGCCGGCACTGGGCCTGATCATGGTAGGCGACCGCAAGGACTCAGCACTGTACGTCAAGAACAAGCAGTCGGCCTGCCGCAGCACGGGCATCCGGTCCATCAACTTCCTGTTCGACGAAGCCATTAGCCAGGTACGACGCGGGAGAGCCAAACGCACCGCCGGCACCGCCACCTAGGAGACACCGTTAACGCTTGCGTCGACAATGCGCAGGACGCGGTGGTGGAGCAAGTGGAGCAGCTGAATCGCGACCCGACCATCGACGGCATCCTCGTCCAGGTGCGCGCGTGCTAGCGGATGCTCGAAGCGTCTCCATCTCGGTCTCTCTCACTGACGTTTGCCCCGCCCTCTTGACTGCACCCCGTCAGCTGCCGCTGCCCGGGTCTCTCGACGCGCAGGCGATCATCGACCGCATCACTCCCACGAAAGACGTGGACGGGCTGCACCCGTTCAACGCCGGGGAGCTCGCCATGCGCGGACGCTACCCGTACCTGATCCCGTGCACCGCCAAGGGCATCGTCGCGCTGCTGGACGCGGAGTGCACGCCGCTGGAGGGCAAGACGGCGGTCGTCATCGGGCGCAGCAACCTGGTGGGCAATCCGATCAGCATGCTGCTGCGCAAGCGCAACGCCACGGTGATCCAGTGCCACTCCAAGACGGTCGACCTGCCGGCGTACATCCGCATGGCCGACGTGCTCGTGGTCGCCTGCGGGCAGCCGTACCTCGTCCGCGGCGACTGGCTCAAGCCCGGCGCGACCGTCATCGACGTCGGCATCAACTTTGTGCGAGACGACGACCAAGAGCCGCAGTTTCACGGCAAGCCCAACGCGGACGGCTTCAAGCTCGTCGGGGACGTCAGCTACGAGGAAGCGCGCGCGAAAGCTGGAGCCATCACGCCCGTTCCGGGCGGCGTCGGCCCCATGACCATCGCCATGCTGCTCCACAACGTCGTCGCCGCGTTCAAGCGGCAGATGGAGAAGTGCGAGGGCGCGTGCGACTGAGGCGAGACCAACGTGCGAGAATAGAAAGCTTTGATATAGTGGGAAATTGCCGTGTTTTACCCATAGATGGGCTTCAGACTAACGCTCTTCTATTGACCGATGCTACTCGCCACCCGCCTTCTTCTTTTGTCGCGCGCGGGGCAGCAGCATCTCGTTGATGAATTGCTCCACGCGCTTGTTGAGCGGCGCGTACGGGTTGCAGATGACGTACTCGGTGAGCGCGGCGATGGCCTCCTGGAAGTCGCCAAAGTCGGCGCGCAAGTCGTCTTCGCTGCCCGGCTCGACCTCTCGCTGCAGGTTCACGAGCACTTGCTTGAGCGTGTGCTCGGAGATAAAGCTGCCGATCAGCTTGCAGTCCTTGGCCAACACGACGAGCTCCTTGAGCGACAGCGTCGACTGCTGCTCGCGCAGCGTGTGCATGGACGTGTAGTAGCGGAAGATGCGCTGCAGCTCCGGTTTGTGCCGCTGGAACACCTCGCGCACCTTGGGCGACGCCACTTCGGCGCGAAAGATCTCGGACTGCGACCGCAGCGCACGAGGGAGCACGTCCTGCTCCATCAGCTCGCGGAACTTGTCGGGCAGTGGCACCTTGGTCGACATGAACTTGGCTGCGGCGAGACGCACGAGCGCCTCCACGAACTCGGACCCAACCATTTCTCTCGACTCGTCGTAGGTATCAACGGCCGGTTGGCCACTGGAGTCTGGAGGCGCGGCTGAGCTACTTGGCGCTAGAGTAGACACCAGTGATGGCTGACCGACGATGCGGATCGACACCCTGTACGCTTCCTCCGCGACCGCGAGAGTGATATGCTTGTCGGCCGGGAAGCAGTCCTGAACCATGCACGTCGTTGACAGGCGACGAGACCAGCGGGTGACTATCAAGCGAGCTCGAAGGTCGCAATACATGCGATTAGGACAACCCGCCTGGCGACCTTACCTTGATGAACTTGCTGTACTCGCTCAGACTGAGTGCTGCGACGCTGCCCAGCCCGCCGCTTGCGCTGTAGCATCATCACAAGAAGCACATCCGTCGCGGAGTACGAGTGCCGTTAGCGTGAAGGTGCTAGCCCCGTTCCCGTCAGTCTGGGCGTCTCGACGCTATGACTGACCTGTAGTGCTTGAAGATGTCGTGCAGGTCCTTGCTGTACACGAGCAGAACGCGGCGCAGCGCCTCAGTCTGCGTTAACACGTCCCTCTCAGGAACGACCGGCGCCATGGCACTGGTCGGCAAGGACGCCGTTATGCTCGCCCGCCCGCGCTGGCCGTTGCCCTGCAGCCTGACGTAGCGGAACTCGTGCTCGCTCTCCTGGACCAGCAGCTCGCGCACAGCGGAGGCGTCGACGGCGGTGAACTCGCGCACGCGCTCGAGCCAGCGCTCGTCGATGAGCTCGATCGCAGCGGCTTCGCTGGGGGACACAGGTGACATGACGCCGCGGGTGCGCACGCAGCTCCACGTGATGGCCAGGACCTTGTACGCGACCTGCGAGAGCGCGCTCGAGGTCTCGTTGGACGCGATCGCGATGGAGGAGAGCTCGCTGTTGAGCTGCTTGAAGAGCGTCTCGCACGTGCGCATCTCCTTGAGTAGGTGCGCGACCATGAGCGCGTCGTAGTTGTCGTTCATGCGCTTGACCTCGAGCAGCAGGCCGCGCACGCGACGCCAGGACGACACGATGTTCAGGAAGTCCCCGCGCTGTTTCTCCAGGTTGATGCGCCGCACCGATCCACTTGGATCCACGCACAAGACACGCATGAAGTCAACCTCAGCAACTACGGCGACAATAGCGAAGGTCCCGTACATGGAGGCGCCGAAGAGCATGGCGACGAAAGCCACGTTCTCGGTGGCGCTACCGGCGTGGATGCTGTCGGCGGTCACGACCGCGGGCAGCTCGGGCTGCACCCGCGCGTGGAACGTGGCGATGTTGCGAAGCCGCTGGTCCGAGTCGATCTCGTGCGCCATCTACCAGCGCATCGGGGAGGCAGTATCAGCGTTAGAGCGCGGGCCACAAGTGCCGTCAATGTCGTCTACAGGCAGCTCACCGTGGCGTCGAAGAACGTCGGGAACAGTCGATGGAGCAGGAAGGAGTACCGCCGGCCGTCGGTCAGGTCGCTCGTGAAGTTCCTGATGGTGCGGTCGCTCGCCTTCTCCACCGACGTCGAGAGCTGCAGGTTCATGCGGAACCAGTACAGCAGCAGCGCGTCCACGGGCATGTGGGCCAGGTCGCGGATCGTCACGAGGCGCGGCCTTCTCGAGTACGCGCTTCCGCTCCCGTTGCCGGTCTCTGCTTTGGCTTGTAGCGCGTTCTCGGCTTGAATCTGATGGATTGTCGGCGAGTCAGCAAGGAACTTCACCTCGCTTGACGCCCCCTGCAAGCCTGAACGTACCATTTCGGCCAGGTTCTGGAGCACGCCGCCGTCCAGTTGGTACTCGAGCGAGTCCATGACATCCTTGGCCATCTGAATCGCCGACGACTCGACCATGCGCGCCATGCCGAACATGGTCTCGAGCAGCATGCGGTTGATGCGGTCCATGCGTGCGTCATCCTGCGCCATGAGCGTGTCAATGCGGTCGAACTGCACCTCCAGCCGGCGGTTGTCGCCTAGTCCGGAACCTCCAAGACGACCAGCGCCATCGGACGGACTGCTGGCCCCGTCGTCGTCGCGGCCGCCACTGGCGACGAGCCGCTCGAGCTGGTCGATCCGAGCCGTGAGCTGCTTGTTGGACTCGGTCAGGCTGTCGATGATGCGGCTCATGGACGAGATCTTGGCCTCCGCGTCGCTGATGGCGATGTCCTTACGGCTCAGCGACGCCGCCGTGATAGATAGCATCGTCTGGTACTCGATACTCTCGCGCTACGACGGCCGCAAGGCATGGAGGCATTGCATCAATGCGTCGTCTTCATGAAGAAGGGAAAGATAGAGTGCTTGTGTACCTGATACGCTCGACGGAGCGCTTCGATCCGCCACGCACGGAACAGCGAGCTCAGGTTCGTCTTGCGCAGTGATCGGAACACGCGGCACTTAAGCTGGTAGCCAGCCACCCACCCCACATGACAGGTCAGCCAACCTGGAACTCGACGGAAAACAAACCAGCGAGCAACGTGTTGTGATGTTACCGCTCGGATCTCGCGCTGCGACGCGATCACGCGCTTCCACCCGCGGAAAATATGCGCGAGCAGACTCTTGTCGGTGTTGACGCGCCAGCGCGACGTGAGCTTCTCGATCTTGTCCGGGAGGCGCTCGCGCGCCGCCAGCTCCTTCTCGCGACTCGCCATGGCCGCCGCCAGCGACTCCATGCCGCGCTTGAGCCGCCTGTGCTCCTGTCTCGATCATCGCAACGAACTTGTGTGAGCAACAAGCACCCAACCTGCTCCTTTTGCAAGGTGACCGACCACTATTAGAAAACAAACGCACGACGAAGTACGGGAACCGGTCCTGGTAGTCGCCATTTCCCGGCACGAAGATGCTGGCGATGAGCTCCGCGAACACTTTCTGGAGGAACGACGCGCCGTGGACGCCACCCGCGTCCGCTCGAGCTTTGCCACTGCCGATACCATTGGCGCTGACGACGGTGTCGAGGCGGGAGATGAACTTCTCGAGCAATTGGCAGCACGCGACGGTGAAGAACCGGTTCGGCGCCTCGACCCACGCGGCCATGCGCTTGGCCTCGCCCAGCTTCATCTCGCAGAAGAGCGACATGGACGAGAACTGCTGCTCGCCCGAGTGCACGGACCACTTGTTCAGCATGAGCCGCGACAGCTCGCCCGTCTCGTCCGAGAGGTCCAGGCTCGGGTGCAAGACGTGGAACTCCGAGTCGCTGCCATCAGCAGTGGCAGACTGCTGACCTCGCGGCGCTGTTGCGGTGCTTGGAGCACCTGTGGTGGTTATCGGACGCACCGGGGGCAGCGTCGGCGAGTCCAAGTAGTCGACCGACGAGCCGTACACTCGGGCCGGGAGGACCTTCCCTGGCGTCGACAGGTGTGCGGGAACGACAGTAGCGGTCGATGCGCGCGCGGTCTGCGCCATTCCGATCGATGAGCGAGCGACTGGCCGACGCAGCGGCTGGCGATCGGAGTTGCTGCCTGCCTGAGAGTCTTCTTCGCGGGGTTCTTGCTGGTCTGGCGGAGGCGAAAGCAGCAGCTGCAACTTGGGGATCACAGGCCGGTGCGGCGACAGCGGCTCCATCGCGATCGCTTGGCCGCGCTCGTGTTTATCAATGCGAGCGAGCCAAGGAGTAGGGCAAACGCGTGTTACGGTTGGAAATGGGCATGACACGCACGGCAACGCGAAGGCGTCGGAAGGAGACCAATATTTATAGCATTTCGCGTGCAGTTTGTTGCTCGCCGTTACTCTCGCCTGGTTGGGTCGAGCACACCACTGCTGTATGCCCGTGTTGCTACCTCAAGAGCGCTCTCGAGGTGGCGTATCCAGCCTGCCGAGCCTCAGAGAATGTCCCTGGCGTCCTGCTCGATGCGTCGCAGCGTCGCCAGCGTTTCCTCGCATCTGCGCAGCATTTTCTCACCCCACGCGGCTGGAATGCCACCCGTGCTGCCGCTGAAGATGCCAAGCGGTAGAATAACTGGCTTGGGCGAGCGAGCCGGCGACTGCTGCTGCGGGGTGCTCTGCGGCTCCTCGACTCCCGACGGCAAGGAGACCTCCTGCTGCTGGGTTTCTAGACCGCCTGCAACAGCGGCCGTACTCGCGAGAGCAGCAGCACCGACGCCACTCTTACGCACCACAGGCGCTGATGCCGCTTCATGGGACGACGCCTTGGCGTTGGAATCGCGGAAGGCACCGAAAGCCGCGGCGGCCACGAATGCCGAGCGGAGCAATTTGAGCCGGCGGTCCGCAAGGGCGTCGGAGCGTCGGGCAGTGATCTTCTTGAGTCGCGTGATGTCCATGAAAGTGATGCCAAGCGCCGCCGTGATGACCTCGATGTGCTTGACGAACGAGTTGAGCGGGTCGCCGTCCGTGTCGTACTTCATAATGTCCTTGAGGCTCGTCTGGAAGCGCGAGATGTAAAGCTTCTTCTTGACTTCGTTCGGCAGGCGCTGGTTGCACCGCATTGCACAGCAGCGAACGTGTCAGTGGACCTGTTAAACGCCCACACCAAACATGGAGAGCAGGCGTACGACAGACAATGGCCGGTAGAGCACGCTGGAACGTTGCTGCTGGTGCCAGATGAGCGAGCGCTTGTACGACTTGTGGAAGCGGAAGGTGGCCTGCATGGCCAGCACGGCGCTCAGGTCCTTCTTGCCGTACAGCTCCATCCGGAAGAGGAAGGCATGCACGCGCGCCTCCATGGTCGAGAAGCTGAACTTGCGGATGACGGTGGAGAAAAACACGGTGTTCAGGGACACGGCTACGACGGCCGACAGCACGACCAGCACGCGGCCGGCAGTCGTTCTGGGCACGCAGTCGCCGTAGCCTATTGGGACGAGGGTCGTGCACAGCATCCAGAAGGCGTCCACCTCGGAGAGCTCGACGCACACCGCGTCCGAGCTCCTGAGCAGTGCGCCAGGGGCCGCCGGCGGCCACAGGCACACGCCGTCCATGGTCTCGACGACGTGGATCACGTACGAGCCGAACGAGATCAGCAGCACGACGGTCATCTTGATCTTGAGCAGCAAGTTGTCGTCCATGACCTTCTTGAACACGAACGAACGGTAGGTGAACTCTGCAAGCATTCGCGAGGTGTTCATGTCAGTAACGACAAGCTGCGGAGAGAGATAGAGATAGATACGAGGGTCGCTCACGCACCGAGGTTGCCGCTGAAGCTCGCGACCTTTTCCTGCTGGCGGATCGGGTACGGAAAGTACGTGAGCTGGCGCCAAAAGATGGGGCGGACGCCGACCGAGAGCGTCAAGAAGAGGAACATGCCCGACGCGTGGCGCCCGACGAGTTTCTCGACGCGTGGGTACGGAAACAGCGCTGCCGAGACGATCTCCAGTAGCTAGACCGACGTGAGCGGAGGGAGACAGAGGCCCGGTGAGTCGTGGGTAGCATTCCGTGACAGCAAAGCGCCAGCAGCACCCCTCACCAGTTTCCCCCACCACTCTCTTGGACAGCGGTGACGCTCACACTTGAGCGACTTGAGGACGAACCGGATGCGAATCCACGAGCGAGCGAGGCCGAGCACTAGCATGGCGAGGCGCACGCTGTTCGCCAGCCCGAACGACCCGTCGGATAGGTCGATGGTGCAGTCGTCGCGCTCGGCGCACGCTCGGTTTTGTCGCTTCAGGCAACGATAGCAGTGCTGTTAGACTGGTGCACTTGGTGAAATCGATGGGAGGAGGGATTTGTAGCGCTGCGACGCACCCAGAACGGCTCCTTGTAGGTCAGGCCGAGCTGCAACCCGGACGCCAGCGCGATGAGCACCTCGAGGCCGGCCACCGCGAGGTCGGTAGTGTTGTGCACGTGCATCTGGAAGCTCTTGGCGATGGTGGACAGCTGCTGCGACGGACGCAGCCGGCGGAACCGCAACGACAAGTCCGTCCCGCGGCGAACGGTCCTCTTCATTGCGGCGAACTGCGCGCGCGCGCCCTCCGAGAGCTGAAGGCTGCGCCTCGACATGCTGGCCGTGCGGAGGATCCGCGGGATCGATGACGTGCGCTCCGACCGCATCGCGCCGCTCTTACACGTTGACGCGGACACCAGCGAGAAGAAGGCCGGATGGGAGTGCTACGCAGGCCTCCATGGCTCGTTATCGACGCCCTCCACCGCCAGGAAGCGTCCCAAAATACGCCATTTCGTTCGGCGCGGACGTAAGAATAGCTCACCACGTGCGTGGTTGTTACGTAGACTGCGTGAAAAGTGAATGCTTTGCACGTCACTTCAACAACTTGACCATCACTTCGAAGACAAGCCACACACACTCCTTAAATGTAATGTGGAGCGTTCCAGATTTAGTGTGGGACGCGTTGAAGTTACCCACTTTTAACCAATCAGCGCTCATCACGTGGCCCACTCCACACCCAGCTTCTAGAAGCCGGACAGTCAAAATCTTTTGGGCAATTGGGACGCGGTGACCATTCCTCCACTTGGTGATCGGCCACGATCTACTCGTCTCTAGGACACGCAGGAGACCGCTAGAGGACCAACATGACTGCCTTCCGCGTGCTGGCGCCGGTGCTGGCGCTGCTGTGCCTGCTTTCGGGCGCCGCGAGCGGGTTTTACTCGAGCAAGGGCGCGGTCAAGCTGCTGGACCCCAAGAGCTTCCGCGAGCAGGTGCAGAAGGACGCGGGCGTGTGGCTCGTCGAGTTCTACGCGCCGTGGTGCGGCCACTGCAAGAACCTCGCGCCCGAGTGGAAGAAGGCGGCCAAGGCGCTCGAGGGCGTCGTGAACGTCGCAGCCGTGGACTGCGACCAGCACAAGGACCTGGCCGCGCAGTTCGGCGTGCAGGGCTTTCCGACTATCAAGATTTTTGGCGAGGATAAGCGTAAGCCGACGGACTACCAGGGCGAGCGCTCGGCCAAGGCGATCGTGGACGCGGCCGTCTCGGAGATGCGCAAGGTCGTCAAGTCGCGTCTGGCGGGAGGGGCCAGCAAGAAGAGCTCGTCGTCAAGCAGCAATGCGAACGCCAACAAGCAGAAGAAGCCATCCTCCTCCTCCTCCTCCTCGAGCAGCGATGTGATCACGCTCACGGACGACACGTTCGACGACCTGGTGCTGAACAGCGGCGACGTGTGGATGGTCGAGTTCTACGCGCCCTGGTGCGGACACTGCAAGGCCCTCGCGCCCGAGTGGGAGCAGGCCGCGTCCGACCTCAAGGGCGCCGTCAAGCTGGCTGCGATCGATGCGACCGCGAACGAGCAAAAGGCGGCCGAGTACGGCATCCGCGGCTTCCCGACTATCAAGGTCTTTGGCCCCAACGCGGTCTCGCCCAGTGACGCGCAGGACTACCCTGGCGCCCGCACGGCCTCGGCCATTTCGTCGTTTGCGCTCCAGGCGCTGGACGTGATGGGTGGCGGGCTCAAGATCAAGGAGCTGACCTCGGCCGACGTGCTGACGGACTTTTGCAGCGGCAAGTCGAGCTGCGTGATCGCGGTCCTGCCGCACATCAGCGAGAGCCGCAAGAGCGGCCGCGAGGCGTACCTGGCCACGCTCGAGGAAGCTGCCAAGCTCGTGCGCGGCAAGCCGTTCAAGTTTGCTTGGATCCAGGGTGGGGACCAGCCCGCATTTGAGAACCGCTTCGAGCTGACGTTCGGCTACCCGTCGCTGGTGGCCATCAACCTGGACCGCCAGCGCTATGTCGTCCAGCGCGGTGCGTTCTCGGCGCCCGCGATCGGCGAGTTCCTGCAGGGCGTGCTGCAGGGCCGCGAGGCTACGGTGGGCTTTGGTGAGTTCCCCAAGATCCAGACGGTGACGCCGTGGGACGGCGAAGACGTCGAGGTCGAGGTCATCGAGGAAGAAGACGACGATGACGACGACATTTTGAACGAGATCCTGGGCGCCGGCAACGTCAAGGAGGAGCTGTAGACGGGTAAAGTAGCTTTGCCTGAGATGGATGGACGACTTGCACGTCGGAGAGAGAATCACGCAACAAGAGCTTTGTAGACGTCGCAGTGGACGGCTTGTATTGTTGGTGTGAGTGTGAGTCAACATTGATGGATACTCCGACTGTAGCTGTAGCCATTTGAGGATTAGTCGACGCGGATGGGAGGCGCGTTGTCGGCGTCCCGCCACAGATTGTGAAGCCACAAGTACTGCTCCGGGTGATCGAGCACGACGCGCTCTAGCAACGACGCATACGACTGCATGATGGACGCAGCGTCGACCGTCGCGGCTTGCTTGGGGCCCGCCGAGAGTGGTCGGTCTGTCGGAATCTATACAGTAGTCAAGAACCTGTCAGTGTAACATAATCGATCATACAGGCCCACGACCACGAATCAGGCTGTACCCGTCTCAGGATGAGCCGGAACGGTTTGACCGACGGGTCGCGGTTGCCGGCGTCGTAGAAGCGTTCGTTGTGCAGCACGACGGCGAACCACAGCGGTGCGTTGGTCTCTAGGTGCAGTCGCGCGGCGCCCGTGGGTAGCATCGTCGCGCGGCGCAGGAAGTCGACACTGGCGCACGGCGCCTGCGGGTTGGCGCGCTGGTCCGTCACGAGCCCCACGAGCTGCGGCCCGCTGCCGCTGTGACGCGGCGGCGTCAGCGCATCGCGCAGCAGCCCAAAGCAGTTCTTGTCCTGCTCAAACGCATGCATTACAGTAACCCATCGCGCGTCAACCATACAGTACCATGCCACGTTGACAGTGTCGACGCGTGCGTGTCACCGCATGCGCAACGACGTACGGGGATCAGTTGGCGCCTTGGTGCCGCGCGGATGGCCGCGACCAGCGCGTCGACCTGGCGGTGGTGCAGCGGGCGGTACACGATCCACTGCGTCGCGTCCACGGGCAGCACGGGGGGCGCGAGCGCCGACGGCAGCAGCTCCCAGAAGCCTGCGCGCCGCACCGTCGACACGCCGACGTCACCGCCTCGTCAGTGATCTCCAAGGCTTCAGACAGTGTGGACCACTGTGCGGTGTCGTACCTACGTGGCCCGTCGCGATGATTGCCGTGTTTCTTTCCTGCGCGGCGCACGACGCGGCCTGCCCGCCAGTGGTCGGCGATAGCGCAGCTGCCAGCGCCGTTAAACACGCGCGCGTGTCATTGTCGTCGCACGCGACAAGTCGGTCGATGTCACGCCCAACGCCCTGCTGCGGCGCCAATGGTAGACGAAGGAACCACAGCAGCGACAGCGCCACGTACTTGTATGTGTCCCTCGCTATGCGTTTCTGCAGCGCCGAGCCCTCGGGAACGCCCAGCCCCGACGCGATCCGCGTCAGCACCGCGCGCCGCCGGTACCGGAGCACTGTGCCCATGATCCAGCGTTCATGTGGTCCACATGAAAAGAGACAGTCAGTCAGTAATGCAGCAGCATACAAAAATCAAGTCAAACACCTTTTGTCGACGCGCTGGCCGCGAGACGTTGTGCAAAGAAACGAAGCAGCAAATCTCGTGTGTATACTAAACCCAAGTGAAAAAGTCAACTTGAACCTTTTTCACTTGGGTTCAGTATGTGGGAGGAGGGATAGGGAGGGGCGACACCACAACATCCCCACCCAAGCAGTCAGCTTGGGGGGCCCACGGATCATGCTGTGCGCTCCAATATGGGATCTGGCGACACTTCCTCCTTCCTTCTTCCTTGCTGGATCGCTCGCTCGCTCCACGTACCATTAAAGAAAACCCCGCCAAGCACCTGCGCCGCCCGCATCAGCAACCTCTCCGGCAGCCACCACGCCAGCACCCGCAAGCCCTGAAGCGCCCACCATGTCGCAAACTCTACGAGAACTGATCGCGCTCGTCGCGTCGGCGCCGCAAGCGGCCAAGCGCTCGCTGCAGGCTTCGCCGTCGTCAGCGCTCGCGCCGCCATCGCAGTCGCCACGCGCGACCTCCCAGTCGCCGTCCGCCGTCGCCACGCGCGAGTACACGACGCTGCGGTTACCCAGTGCCGCCGGCCGCGTCTCGCCCGAGCAGGAGAACGAGCAGGCAAAGATGGACGCCTTCGTCTTCTTCACGATGATGCGGTAGACGCCCACGCCCGCGCCAAGGACACGACGAGCGAGCGACTGGCCGACACGCGACCTGGAGCAAGAGATCGCGCTGGTGCTCACTGCGCCGCGTTGAGCAATCCCCCCGCCACTGAGCGCGCTGTTTCGAAAATGAGCGCGCCTCGCCATTGCCGCAGCCACTCGGCGTATTATATGCACGTTTGTATGGACCATAGTTTATTGTAGATCCCACCCGACCAACATGACCGACGATCGAGATCCAACATCGCACGCAGTCGACGTCACTGATAACCCAGCAGTGCGCGTCCATGCAGACGCTCCACGCTCCACGATACCGTGTGTACTACAATGTAGCTGTGAAGGTGAGACTGTAGTGGTCTCCTCCGTATCAGTGGGCCAAGCAGCACATCAAGATGGAGGTACTAGGTTCAATGTGTTGACTGGTATTTGCATCTATAGCGTGGCCTCCATGCCTCAAGAGCGAGCGCGATACGCCACCTCCACAAGCCTCCTTACAGCAGCTCAATGTCAAAGATGAGGTTGGCGTTGGGCGGGATGGTCGGCGGCGCGCCCGAGCGGCCGTAGCCGAGCTTGGCCGGGATGTGGATCGTGCGCTTGCCGCCGGCGCGCATGCCCTCGAGGCCGATGTCCATGCCCTTGATGACGTCGCCGATGCCGTGGCGGAACGTGAACGGCTTCTTGCGGTTCTGCGCCGCGTCGAACTGCTTGCCGTTCTCCAGGCGCCCGCGGTACAGGATGCTCACCTTGCGACCCTTTTGCACGCCCGCGCCCTTGCCGACGGCGCTGCAAACAACATCATAGCGAACGCGACAACGTTAGACATCAGCTTCCCTGCAAGAGATGTGCACACCGCAGAGTATAACGTACAGCTCCTCGATGGTGATGCCCTTGTACGGGCGGCTCGTCTTGGCCTTCTTGGGCACGTCCACCGCGTCGGACGGCGCCGGGCGCTTCTTGCCGACGTTGGCCGTCAGCTCGGCGATCTTCTCGGCCTGCTGCTTCATCTTCTTGGCCTCCGCAGCGGCCTTCTCCTTCTTGGCGGCAGGCTTCTGCTCCTTCTTCTCGACCTGCTTCTGCTCCTGCTTCTTGGGCTGCTCCGGCTTCTTCTGCTCCTGCTTCTTTGGCTGCTCCTTGGCAGGGCTCGCCTTGGCAGGCGATTTGGCCTCCTTCTTGACCTCCTTCTTGACGTCGATCTTCTTGGCGGGCTTGGCCTCGTCCTTGTGGACATGCACGCGCTCCTCGATCACCTCGAAGCGGCCCTCAGCGTCCTCCTCTTCCTCCTCTTCCTCCTCTTCCTCCGACTCGGCCTCCTCGTCCGAGGACCCGCCAGCCTCGAAGACCATCATGTCGTCCGGGTCGATCTCCTCCTCCTCCTCGTCGAGCTCGTGGTCGTCGTCGTCAAAGTCGTGCTCGTCGCCGCTGTCCTCCTCTTCCTGCACGTCGATGAAGCCCGTGAGGTGGACGGCGTTGGCGCCCTCGACCAGGAACTCGACCTCGCCGTCCAGCGGCGCGAACGTCTGTGTCAGGTTCCACTGCTCGGCCGACTGCGGCGCCAGCGTGCACAGCGCGACCTTGGCGCCCTTGACGTTGACGAACAGTGTCGAGCGGCCCTCCTTGACCTCGGTGCCCAGCGCCGCCGAGTTGAGGTTCAGCGCGAACTCCTCCACCTCGTTCGCCCACTTGAGCGCCTGCCCGGGCTTGACCGCGTGCCCGAAGAAGCCCGGCACCTGCGCGATCTCCGCCGGCGCCTGTTGCTGCTGCTGCTGCTGCTGCTGCTGCTGCGCGACGGCCTTGTTCTTGTTCCCGTGCTTGGCCATCGTTGCTGGAAGTATCGCAGTGATCGAGAGAGCTTTAGACGTCGTCGTCCTTCAGGTCGGTTGGCGATGCGAATCGGAGCTCTTGGCGTCCGTTGGAAGCCAACCAAAGGATTCACCCACTCCATTGAATAAAACCCACTTTGGATTCTAGAACATTAGCAAAAAGAAACATTGAACACATTTATCGTAATGGGTGGTTGGGTGATGGAAGAAATGGGTCAATGGGTCGTTAAGCGGGCTTGACAGAAACGAGCCTATTTTGGGCGCACATTGCGCGACACGAACATGCCGTGGGCGTCCGCGTGGTATGCTCACCCCCTCTGATCGACATGACAAGCATGCGAGCCGTCGGCGACCAACAAGCGAGTGTCGATCGACGCCAAGCCGGTAGGCTACCGACCCCATCAACCCATTTCTATGTCGGCCGCCACTTGCTTGCAAGTCGAGCAAGCAACAGCGAAGGCAGCGCATACCGCGTGGGCATTAGATCGCGCCTGTATTCAGGCGACGCATGGTAGTGATGTCGGTTTCCACCGTTGCTTTCTCCGCTCGTTTGCTCGGTACCCACGTTGAATCTCGTCCGCTGGGAGCGCCGCCTGCCAATCAGCGCGCGCCGTTTAATGCGACACTAGCGATTCGTCCCTCGGTATCTTCCCAGTGTAACTATCGTACTTAGCGAGATGCTTTACTGGGGGCAAACGTATGGGAGTTTGTATGCTGTTCGTTGTGACGGAGACCCAAAGTGGTGTTTCCGTTCCTCCTCACTCGGTCTCCGTCAGGAGGAGGGGTCGCATGCATGCGACGCGCTGGCGACCGCCCGCGTTTCCGAGTAACGAGCGGCGTGAGTAAAACCCACGTACGTCGCAGCGAGCCACTCCACTGGTCATGAGCGCGGTGACCGTCTGCATGGAGCGTCTCCGCTGCAAAAGAAAGCGGCGCGCCAAGCAAGACACGAAACGCCCCAGCCGCTTTGCTGCAGCCCGAGATCGATTACTTGGCGCGTCCCAAACATTTCCCCCCTCCTTCACGCCCACGGACCAAGGGCTGCTCCTTTTTTTTCTCGGCATAAACGCGCGTACAATCAATCGCCTGGGACCGCGCGCGCGTTTCTCTTGTGCTTGTACGAGCCAATCATCCGCCCCAAGCAGCAAAAGTGTCCTGGTTTCACGTATTCCAGGTATTCCTGGACGTTATTTTCGGATTTGACCCATTTTTTATCCTAGTTTGAAGTCGCGATAAGATACGCTCCCCCTCCCTGGCAAACCGAGGGGGGTGACGACAGGTAGGTGGCAGAAAGATTTCATTTCCAATTTGGATCTGAAAGCCTCAAGTTGACCTTCCTCTCCGCGCGCGCTCCAGCCCGAAGAAGAAGCCTCTCCTCCTCTCACTTTGCAAACCGCAACCAACCCCCCAGCCCCTCCCTCAAGCCACCATGTCGATCATCTCGATCCACGCGCGCCAGATCTTTGACTCCCGCGGCAACCCGACGGTTGAAGTGGACCTGACCACCGAGGACGGTCTGTTCACGGCGGCCGTGCCCTCGGGCGCCTCCACGGGCGAGTTCGAGGCCCTCGAGATGCGCGACGGCGGCAAGGCCTACATGGGCAAGGGCGTGCTCAAGGCCGTCGCGAACGTGAACGAGATCATCGCGCCGGCTCTCATTGGCAAGGACGTCAAGGAGCAGGCCGAGATCGACCGCTACATGGTCGAGACCCTCGACGGCACGCAGAACGAGTGGGGATGGTGCAAGAAGAAGCTCGGAGCCAACGCCATCCTGGGTGTGTCACTCGCCGTGGCCCGCGCCGGTGCCGCCGCCCGCAAGGTGCCGCTGTGGCAGCACATTGCCGACCTGGCCGGCAACCCGACGCCGTGCCTCCCGGTGCCGTCGTTCAACATCATCAACGGTGGCTCGCACGCCGGCAACAAGCTCGCCATGCAGGAGTTCATGATTCTGCCCGTGGGCGCTGCCACCTTCGCCGAGGCCATGCAGATCGGCTCGGAGGTGTACCACAACCTGAAGAAGGTCATCAACAAGCGCTACGGTCTGGATGCCACCGCTGTCGGTGACGAGGGTGGCTTCGCCCCCAACATCCAGTCGAACGGTGAGGCCATTGAGCTGATCGAGGAGGCCATCAAGGCCGCCGGCTACACGGACAAGGTGCGTCTCGGCATGGACGTTGCCGCCTCGGAGTTCTACACGGGTGCCACGGACGCTCGCTACAACCTGGACTTTAAGAACCCCAACGCTCCGGACTCGGAGAAGCTGCCGGCTGACAAGCTGAGCGAGCTGTACGAGAGCTTCATCGCCAAGACGAACGGCTCGAGCCCGATCGTGTCGATCGAGGATCCCTTCGACCAGGACGACTGGGAGTCGTGGATCAAGTTCACGGCCAAGGTCGGCAAGGACGTGCAGATCGTCGGTGACGACCTCACGGTCACGAACCCCACGCGCGTGAAGAAGGCCATTGATACCAAGGCTTGCAACGCCCTTCTGCTCAAGGTGAACCAGATTGGCAGCATCACGGAGTCGATCGAGGCCGTGACCATGGCCAAGAAGGCCGGCTGGGCCATCATGACGAGCCACCGCTCGGGTGAGACCGAGGACACCTTCATCGCCGACCTGGCCGTGGGCCTCAGCGCCGGCCAGATCAAGACGGGTGCCCCGTGCCGCTCGGAGCGTCTGGCCAAGTACAACCAGCTCCTGCGCATTGAGGAGTCGCTCGGCTCCAAGGCCCGGTACGCCGGCGCTGACTTCCGCAACGTGGAGGCGCTCGGCAAGTACGCGTCGTTCTAAGTTGTGGGTCGGCTAAGTTGGGATTGCAGGTTGCACTCTTCCCGTATGGAGCGCTAGTACGTTGTGTCTCGTTGCAACCCTTTGGCTTTCGCGATTCCATTTGTTTCTTTAACACAAAACGAAAACATTTTTTTCCACGGTGAGCCCCTTTGTTTCGCACTTGATGTGTTAGATGAGGGTTTGCTATGATACAGTGTGTAGTGAGCGAGTGGGCTCTATTACATAGTGAGGCGGCCCTTCTTCATGGCGCTCGCCTGCGACCGGAACGCCGAGTAGTGCGCGGTGCCGCCGTACACCTTCCGGTCGGGCGTGAAGCTCGTGTATTGGTCGGGGTACGCCTGCGTCGGCGACCCGTAGGTCGCGAACCACTGCTTGAGCGAGTTGACGCTGGGCGACACCGGACCTTTGCCGTCGTCGCCGCGGCTCGCCTCGATCTTGTCGCTCAGCTGGTCAATCTGCTTCTGCAGGTGCGTGACCTGCTCCTGCAGGCGCTGCACCTCTCCGCTGCGCTCGACCGCCTTGGCGTGCTCGGGCGTCTCGTAGTAGGCGAAGTACCCCGGCCGCTTGGACGCCACGATCGCCGCCTCCAGGTTCTTGCACGTCTTGCGCGAAATATCGTTGAACCCGCCGGGCGCTGCTCACGTGGACACACACACACACGAAGGCAGCAAACATACGCGTTAGTTATGAGGTTTGCAATCGCACACATAATGAACAAGGATGACATCGCACCATCGAGTAGCGCCCTGATGCGGTCGGCCTTGGCCTTCTGCTGCGCCAGCAGCTCCAGTTTCTTCTTGACGAGCTCCGCCGTGGCGTCCATTGAGGCGCCGAGGGTGGTCCGATGCGCCTTCTTTTCTTCGCTGGTCCGCCCGCCTTTGTGCAGCTCTCAAGTCCGAGAATTCCCCGCCACCTAGTCGCATCTTGCCCCGTCATGTTGCCACCCAACACACCCGCGTTTTCTTATCCGACGGTGAAAATATCGAATTGCAGAGTGATGGTCGTTGTAGTGCCACACGCACCCCACCGTCCAGATCTTATCCCAGCGCCCAAAATAAAGAAGCGTCTATCTGCCCAAACTAAACGAGTGATACGTCCGTTTGGGTATCACCCACACCTGTTCAAAGACCGAATCACCCAATAACACGCCTGGTTATCCATCGACACTGTTCATCCAAGTGACACGAAAATGCGGTGGCATCTCGTGACGGCGGCGCGCGGGCGCGCTGGCTTCGCCTCGGCCGCGGGCCCGCACTGGACGAGCGCAGACCAGGCGAACGGTCAAGCTGGGGCCGCCGTGTCGGGGCCTGCGTTCACGGAGCTGCTGCGCAAGTGCGGACTGTCCAAGAAGCAGCTCCACGCGCTCTACCCGGCGCACGATGGTGCTCTCTTCCTCGCTCTTCCCCGAGGCATTTACGCATATACACGCAGACTTATCACTTGCTGCTTGTGTGCACAGGTCTGGAGGCTCCGGAGGGCGCATTCCCGGTGGCTGTCGCGCTCTCGGGGGGCGGGGACAGCATGGCGCTAATGCTGCTACTGCGCGAGCACCTGCGCCACCGACGGGTGCGCACGCCGCTGCTCGCCATCACGGTCGACCACCAGCTGCGGCCGGAGAGCAGCCAAGAAGCGCATCAGCTTGCGCGCGTCTGCACCGAGCGGTGGGGCGTACACCACGTCACGCGGCAGTGCCGGTGGGCCACGAGTGCGGACGGGGACCGCGTGTTGCGCCCAAAGCCGAGAGAGAGCAAGCTCGAGGAGGAGGCGCGCCGATACCGCTACGAGCTGCTGCGAGACGCGTGCAAACAGTTCGGCGTGCGCTGTCTGTTTGTAGCGCACACGCTCGGAGACCAACTGGAGACGACGCTCTTCCGGGTGGGGCGAGCGAGCGGCATCAACGGCCTAGCCGGAATGGCAAGCGCCTCGCCGTTCCTCTCCGCCGGAGACGTTGACGATGAGGATGCGAGCGATCTTTCGTTCGGGTCGGAGCAGGCGGCGGTTAACAAGGCGGCCGTGAAGCTCGTGCGGCCGCTGCTGGCCGTTTCCAAGGCCGAGCTGCGTGCGACGTGCAACCGCTTCGGCCAGCCGTGGATCGAAGACCCGAGCAACAATAACCTCGCGTACGACCGCGTCCGCATTCGCAAGGTATGACGCTATTGAACGCTGATACCGTTTAGCCGGTCGGATCGTCGTGGTGTGTGGGCTGACGCCGCTCGATTGCTGTGCTTGCTGCAGGAACTAGAGCGACTGGAGCAGGAGCACGGCAAACCGGTGCTTGATCTGCTTTCGCGCTTCCAGCAGACCGCCGCGGCTGCGAAGCGGGAGTTGGCTCGCGTCGGTACGTCGGTAGACTCCACTGCAGTCGTGGGAGCACGAGCACTGCCTGAACTGTTGTGCTGACTACTCGCACTGCCATGCTCAACCTGTTACAGAGCGGCGCATCCTACGCAAGTACATTGTGAAGCGCGAGCCAGACCTGGTCGTGCTGCGCACGAGCTTCCAGGACGACCCGGAGATGTTCGACGAGCTGTGTAACCGCATTTTCTCGGACCTCATCATGGAAGTCGGCTCGAAGGACACGCCGCCGCGGCTGGAGTCGGTCATTCACCTCATCCAAGAGCTCGACCGTCTCGACATCGGCAAGAAAGTGACGCTGGGCGGATGCTGCGTACGTTGCTTTCATTCTGGGCTGAGCGTCGCACCGTCTTCTAACTGCTTCCCCGTTTGACTTCACAGGTGTCCGTGAGAGCAAAAGGGCTTCACCTTCATTTCCAGCCGGAGCGACCAACCTCTAGATGTCGACGACGCTTGGAATCGGCGTTCGAGTAGCGGCGACCCACGCATAGAGACGGCGGATGCCGATCATCGATTGGTGTCGTTCATATTGTCGCCTGCATGGCGATGCTGTCGCTTCTAAAATAGAATGAGGGGACAGCAAACAGTTCGCGCGCGACATACACGATAGACGAGCGACCAGCAGGGCCACAACATGAACAATGCCGGTCCCGGCGACGCGCACCTTGGTGGCGAGTGCGATGATGTCGCGAATGACATCAACGACGACAGGGACGAGAAGCTCAAGGTCGTCGTGCGCGTGCGTCCGCTGCGCAACGGCGAGGTGTCCTGGAACTCGGACGCTAGCGATGCAAGCGACAATGGTGCTTCACTAGTACCGTCGTCGTCCTCGTCCAAGAACTCGATGCGCATCCAGGTGGGCAAGATGTATCAAGTGTGGAGGAGCTATGTGCAGTCGCGCAGGCTCACCGTGTCGATTTCTCGGGTAGAACAACAGCATCGTGTGGGAAAAGAACGCGCAGAACAAAATCCTGACCGTCGACGCGGTGTTTGGCGAGCGCGCGGACCAAGAGCAAGTCTTCCAAAGTGTTCAAGGTACGTTGTTTGACTCTGGCTAATGTGGCCACCAGCTCCATTGGATATCGATACATCTCTTTGACCAGACTGCGTCGACGGGCTGCTGGACGGGTACGACTGCAGCATCTTCGCCTAGTAAGAACGTCGTCTGGTCGCTTCCTTCATTGCCAGTGGCGCGTACTAAGGCCTGCTCTCTCTCTGGTGTTAGCGGTCAAACGGGCACGGGCAAGACGTACAGTGAGTGAGCTCACGATCGCACTCAGACACCTTACCGATGCCGAGCTGCTCACTCACTGCTCATTGCTTCTGCTTGCCCACCCAGCCTTGGCTGGGCTAGAGACCTCGGACGTCTTGGAGTCGAGCGATCTCTGTATCAAGGAAGGATACGGCGTTGCCCCGCGAAGTATCGAGAGACTGTTCGAGCTGGTAGAGGGCGAGGCGAATGCGAACTCGAATATCTCGTTCAACCTATTCTGCTCTTTCTTGGAGGTAGCCTGTCGGTTCCGCTCACAGTAGAGTTGTCGAGGTCCCGCTGACAGTTCGTGCGTGCATCACGTGGACGTGGCAGATCTACAACGAGAAAGTCTACGACCTGCTCGCGCCAGCCGCTGCGACGTCCCCAACGAACCAAACTGCTGCAGCTCGAAGACGTAAGAACAACGAGCTCCTGACGCACAGAGCCGGCTGGAACACCGCGACGTTGGCGACCAAGGACGCGCCAACGCTGCCGATACGGCAGAAGCTGGACGGATCCGTCTTCGTGGACGGTCTAACGTCTAGGAACATCCTAAGCCGCGCCGAAATGCTCCAGGCGTTTCGAGAGGTACGTCTTTGTGTTCCACTCCGTGCTTGCAGTTGGTGCCGGCTCACGCTGATGGTCTTTTGCGGTGCCAGGGCTCAGTGAACCGCGAGGTTCGCGACAACCTGTACAACCAGCACAGCAGCCGCGGCCACTCCATTTTTCAGATCACGCTCCGGAAGGTTGAGCGGCAGCCGCAGGAGCCCCACCAGGCAAGTGGCACCGCATCATCGGGGAGTTCAAAGGCCAAGACGGTCAAGACGCGGTTCTCTCGGCTGTTCTTCATCGATCTCGCGTAAGTTTGGAGTGTTTTCGCGCTTTCGGTGACCTGATAGACGCGTTGCACTGACGGTGAAGGGTGTTTTTGCCGCACAGAGGCTCCGAGAAGTGGCGCGTGGACGGGTACGGGATCAGCGACAAGTACGCGGCGGAGCTCGCGTCCATCAACAAGAGCCTCTCGGCGCTGACGAGCTGTGTGCTGGCGCTGGCGCACCGGTCGCGCGTACACGTGCCGTTCCGAGACTCGGTGCTCACGCGCCTGCTGCAGTCGTCGCTGCACGGAACGGGCCGGACGTCCTTCATCGTGACGCTCGGTCCGTCGCGAGACAGCCTGGAGGAGTCCTTCTCGACCCTGCGCTTCGCGGAGCGGCTGCGAGCGCTGCACTGCCGCCCGATGCGGCGACAGGCCGTGAGCAGCGAGCTGCACGGCGACCAGCGCGTGTACTACGAGAACCAGATCCAGCAAATGCGCGTAAGGAAGTACCTCTTGTCGTTGTATATTGGGATTGACGGATGGAGCTAACGTCAGCTGGACAGATTGAGGTCAATCGGCTGCGCATACTGCTCAAGAAAGCGCTACGGAAGAGCGTCGAAGCGGCGGAGCAGACGGCAGCGGCAGCCAACAGCGCGTTGATGGAGGAGAATCAACGACTCAAGGAGCTGCTGGCACACTCTCGCCGGCCGTCGTCCACGGACAGGTGAGCCGAGATGGCGGCGTTCTCATAGTGTTTCGCTCGGTTTGCTGAACGACCTTGAGCTCGTTAGGGAGACGCACAGGCCCAACACGAAGGGAGTGAGCTCGTCCGTCGCGGAGAACATCGTGACTCGGCCGCTTGTAGCGCAGCCCAGGGTGTCACCACCTCGACCTCAGCCGATTCACACCAAACCGTCGACCGAGCGCTGGCCTACAGATGACCGAAGAGCACCGTCGTTCGCGTCGCGTCAGGACAACAAGCACGGTGCTGATGATACAGAGAGGCACGCGATGGATGATGTGGACTCGCTGCAGCAACTTGACAGCCTAGTCACCAAGCTGCAATCGCAGGAGGCACGGCTGAACTGGATGATCGAAGCAGTGCGGCACCGGCCTTCGTTGATGTTGTGTCTTGGCTGCAACGCGTTCGTCTCTGCTAACAGATTCTTGGTGTCGTTTGCGCTTTGGGAACAGGAGATGGAGGCTCAAAACACGAGCAGCATTGCTAACGCGCAAGCAGCAGTCAAAGAACTGGCCAGCAGCTCTGGTGATGCTGCTGAAAGCGGTGCGTTCATAGATCACGCGACCTGTGCGACTGGTCCAACTAGCAGTCTCGATACTCATCATCGTACTCTTGTTGTCTGCGTGGCAGCATCAGTGCAAGCACCGCGATCATGGGCCGTCGAGCGGATGCTTCGGCGGCAGCTAGTGGCCGTTCCAACACCACTACGAGCTCCGACAACGGAGAGCAGCACCGACGCAAAGCGAGTCCCCACTCTTGCAGCCACAGACAGCCGCCGTACACCCCATCGACCGGTCAACCAAGACGTCAGGCACGCTGATCAGACGGTGCAACCGTTTGCCGGACACAGCGGCGCGCTATCAAGCCGCGTAGACTATTCCTCTGCTCCCAGCAACCAGCCACTTCCTGGCAAAAGCACGTTCATCACCCCGTCCAGCACAGCAGCAACTCGGACAACAGCACTGCCCATCACAGTCGCGAGCTCCCCTCGCCGCCCACTCCAAGTATTCGACACTTCGGCAGCACGGCGGCCGCTTGGTAGAGAAGTAGTGACGATGAACCGAAGGGCAAACGGGTGGGCGAATACTGATACCACAGGCGCAAGAGACAGCTCGATGTTCAAGCAGGAGCCCGGCAAGTCGGCCGCGATCCTCAAGCTCGTCGGGTCGGCGGCCGCCGCCGAGAAGATGGGCAAGTCGCGCGACGAGTTGGTCGAGGAGTACAAACGCGCACGGCGAGCCGAGCTCGAGGCCATGATGCGCACGATGGTGCAGAAATGAACGTCTATTTGCGCCTGTCGCTGTGGATTGGGGTCAAGCTTCAGTGGTAGACAGCTATCTGCTTGTAGCTGAGCTCACCTACAAAGTCGATCCGGAAAAGGAGATGGAGCTCAGTTGGCGACGTCGACGATCGGCGGGAAGGCCTGCGTCTTGCTCACGACCAGGATCTTCTTCTGGTGGGACATGTACCCTTTCACGTAGCCCTTGAAGATGAGGTTGGTGAGGACGCACTCGACCTCGTCCATGTCCGTGTCCTGGCCCGTCACGAGCTGCAGCGCCTTCCGGAAGTCCTCCAGGTGCAGTTGGTGGTTCTGCCGGATGAGGTATCTGTCAAAGAAACAAACAAGTACAGCGAGTGTCGTTAAGCAGGCAACTTGGTGAACAACCTGCGTGCGCTTCCCCAAACTCGATGTACGTACACTTTCTTGAACAGGTTGCGTAGCACGAGCAGACGCAGCTTCTCGATCAATAAATACACGCCCTGCTGGATGAACTGGTCCTGGTACTTGGTCAAGTACTCGTTGAACAGGTGCAGGTTGCCCGTGCGGACGGCGTCCGTCAGACCAATGTACTCCTCGAGCGCGTAGTCGGCCGTCAGCTTGGGCGACGGCATGACGCCCAGCAGCAGCTTGACCGGCACGAGGAACTGCAGGATCATGCGCTTGTTGCGCGTCTTCTCGCGATGGCAGTGCCTCCAGGCGTAGTCGAGGCACTTCTCCGCCTTCTGGTACTGGTCTTCAAACATGGAGATGCGCCCGACGTAGTATTGGTACGTCACCTTGTCGCTCTTGCTGAAGTTCTCGAACGGCGGGAACGCCGGCCCCTCGACCGCGCGGATCAGGTTGCGGCACAGGTGGATCATGTTGAGCTTGAAGTAGATCTTGAAGAGCTGGTTCACGATGAACAGCGCGCCCATCTTTTTGTTGTGCTCGGGCGGCGCGCGGTCGTTCGCCGCCATCGAGAAGCCCTTTTTCAGGTGCTGCTCCGCGCTCCTCTGTCATAAGCAGGGGTGTTAATCACTGTCAGTCGCGTTCCTCCAAGCGTCCTGATAGCTTAGATCACCAGCACCGTACCAGGCAGTCGTGGATCTCGTCGCCGGCCTTCTCGGACGCCACGCTGTCCGCCTGTTCGTTCACAAACAGCATCACGCAGTGTTCCCAACGTTAGCGTGCGGTGTTTCTCACGTCTAACGCGGCTTGTAACTTGCCTTGGCCGCGATCAGGCGAGTGTCGACTGTCAGCACGTGCAGGAAGGGCACGACCCAGTTGGTCTCGCCGCGGAACAGCTCCATGAACTTGCTGCGAGTATGACATGCATTTACATGCGTTAGATGCACACCCACAAACCCATGCAAGCCGCCGCAGCATCAGACAGGCACGGCGACGTACATGACAGACGCGATCTGCGCGGCGTTGGCCTTGGCGAACGCGCGCTCCTCGACGTGCTTGCGCGCGAGCACGACGCCCGCGACGACCTCGCCGAACGTGTCGAAGCGCGAGAGCTTGGGGCGGCAGACCTGCTCCACCTGCGCCGCTGACAGCGTGCCCAGGTCCACGGGGACCGACCCGCGCGTCAGAGACAGCAGCTCAGCCAGCGCCTCGCCGTCCTTGGACGCCAGCGCCGCGCACACGCGGTCCAGGAACGCGGCCAGCAACATGTTCGCCTCGCCGGATGTTGTTGTTGTTGCGTCTTTGAGCCAAAGCTGTAAAATGTGGGCAATGATCGTGTGAACAGCCACCACCGCCGACTTATTTACGGACAAATTCCGTTTATCTATTCAGCAGTCGTGATAACTACTACGACGAATAGTATTTATGGATAGTATCCGTTTGTAAAAGTAGTAGTTTGAATTCAACTGCGGTTCGAGACGGTATGAAGTGACGCACGCCATCAAGTAGTATGCAAGTCATACGGATCACCTTGGGCCGAGGGGGCCTAGGCGATGGCGCCGGCCCGCCGGAGGCGCTCCTCGAGCTCGCCCGAGCGGAACATGTCCTGCGTGTTGTCATTACCACCGATGCTCTTGGCCTTGATGAACACGTTGGGCACGGTGGCCTGGTGCGTCAGGCGGAACAGAAAATTCTGGATGGCCTGCCCGTCCTCGCGCAGGTCGAGCTCGAACACGACGGGGGTGGCGCCGAGCGCGGCTAGCGTCTCCTTGGTCTTCTTGCAGTACGGGCAGTACGACTTGCTGAACAGCACGAGCGGGTGCTGGTTGATAGCCGTCCACACCGTGTCCTCCGCCAGCGTGCCGCTCTTCTCGAGCGTGGGGCGCAGCTGGCCCATGCGCTGCAGTTTCTGCACCTCCTTCAGCCCGCCGACGTACTTACCCTCGATGAACACCGCGGGCAACGCGGACTGTTCAATGCCCGTCAGCGCCTCAACGGCCTCAAACTCGTACGGGTGGTGCAGCGCGTGGCCAATCTCCGCCGTGCGCACCGACGTGCGGAGCTTGCGGAAGATCGTCTCGAGCTCTTTCTTCTCCGGGCAATCGAGATTCGAGATGATGATCACTGTGTGCGGCGTCTCCAGCACGTACCGAAAGTGCTCCAGCCGCTTCTGCACCTCAGGCCAGTCGTGCGACAGACGGTCGACAAACTCGACCGACTCGAACGCCACCTGCCGCTCGCGGTCTTCCTTCGACATGAAACCGATGTTCATCTTCTTGGACGTGTGCTCAATCGTGTGCCATCCCGAAACAACGCGGCCGAAGACCGTGTAGCCCGGATCGTCCTCCGTCGGCTGGTTCGACACCGCTGTTGTGCCATGCATTGCTATGGTGAGTATCTAGCGTCACCTCCATCGTGCATCCACACCGAGCTCGAGAACGCACTGTTGTCGTGGAGCATGATGGCGAACTCGGTGCTGCCTGAGTCCGACTTCTTCCCGCGCGCCATCACTACCATGCGCTCCGTGCTCGGCAGACTGCGCGCAATACACAACGATTAGGAGCGGGTTAGTGGTCACAAAGCACACAACCTTCGTCCAAACCCCACCGCGCCACCGTACCTGTACTCGACCGGGAGCTGGCCAAACGGCGACGGCTTGTCGTACAGGAAGCCGCCGCCCTGCAGCACGTACTTGGGCTCGTTGTGGTAGAAGCCCGCCTGGCTCGTGTAGAAGCCCGAGTCCACGAGCTTCCGGAACATCTCGGCCGTCTTGGGCGCGTGCTCCGGGTACAGCTCGACCGTGAACTTGCCTGAAAGGACACACACGGACCATTTTGTCAGCGTCTCGAACTGCCACGTGGCCACCTCCGACACGAGGGGCACCTCGCTGCGCTTCCGTTCGTACCGAACTTGGTGGTGAACTGCACCATGGTCTTGTTGTAGAAGGGCGTGCGCAGCGGTGGGAAGCCATCCGAGCCCGAGAACTGGTACACCTGCGCCAGCACCATGAGCGCGAAGATGGTGAGCGCGCCGTACACAAAGGGCGCGCCGAACCAGCTCGAGGAGCTCTTTGCGCCGCGGTTCGCGGGGCTCGGGCGGGTCGCGCGCGCGCGCGGCGCCGGCGCGTCCTCGACCTCCTCCAGGTCCGCGTCCGACGTGAAGCGACGCTTGCTGTTCATGGCGGCTCTGCTTCTTCTTCTTCTTCTTCTTCGTCTATCAGATCGCCGATCAGCACAAAATGCCGAAGTGACGAAGCAAGCAAGTGCAGGAGATCCCTCTCGAAAGCGATCCGTCCATGCGACATTGTACGTATTTGGAAGGAGTTCCGTAACTAAATCGTTATTTACGGGACTTCTGAATACCAGCGTCCTCTACAGTACGTATGTACAATCGACTTTTGAATACATCGTCCTTAGCAGTGTATAATACAACTAATTCCTCATGTAGTAATAATATTATAATACTTTCATGTACCAGATATGAGGTATCAGTGAATTGTATGAATAAAGGGACGAATCGTTGGAAGCGAGCGCTTCAAGTGCTACGTGGAGCCCCTCAGACGTGGAGGTGGCTGTGGTCGAAGAACTGCTTGGTGCTGGCGCCCTTGGGCGTGGGCTTGTTGCCCGGCATGTCGTCGGCGCCCAGCCCGACGGACTCGGAGGTGAGCATGAAGGGTCCGTTGTTGCGCTTGTACTGCGAGTTGCCCACGCGCATGGTGTAGAAGGTGTCGCGGTGCGACTTTTGGTTGAACTCGGTGTTCTGCGACCGGCCGATGTCGTACAGGAACTTGGTCTCCTGCAGGCCCTCGGGGAAGCGCCGCGCCTTGTTGAGCTCGTCCAGCGCCTCGAACTGGTCGGGAGCCTCGCTCTTCTTCTGTTTCTCCAGGTTTTTCATCTCGGTGCTCAGCGTCTCGCGGTACTGCTCCGTGCGCACGTGGCTCATGAACTCGTCGCGCCGGCTCGCATCCTTGGACCCGAAGCCCGACTTACGTTTGTCGAACGGCTCCGTCACCAGGTACATGGACTTGTCCTGCAGTGGGTCCGACGAGTACGTCTTCTTCTCAAAGTAGCCCGAGCCATCGCACGTGTCCTTGGATGGCACCGTCTGCACCTGCTTGCCCTTGTGCCGCGAGTTCTTGCCTGGCGGACACGCACCAAGGGTCATGCATGTAGCATCAATCAGTCGCTGGTCTTAGCAACGCAACACCAGACAACAACGTCCATACCTTCGACCAGGTGCGGGTCTCGGTACGGATCGCCGATCGTCAGGTAGCTCTGGACGAGGTTCTTGTTGAGCACCTTGGTCGTGTACATGGTTCCTTGGAGGTTCTGCTTCTCTCTAGCGGGTTACGCTATCTCGATCGGGACGGAATGCAATTGAGAATGCGCGGTGAAGCTGAGGCTGCTCGCTTCACGCGGAGGCTTGGCCTCTCTTCGGGGGCGAGGACGAGAGAGCTTCGGTGGGTAGCCAAAGGCTTGCGATGGTCTTATGACGGCAGCTTTCAGCCTTTCTGCTCTTTGAAGCGCGAGCGGGTCTAAATATAGTGAGGTTTAGCTCCTTCGCGCGAGTGTAAGCCCTGATGGGGATGCCCAATCGAGCGTCTGATGAGGGACAAAAGTGGAGGTTGCTTCCTGTTTTAGCATGAGCAGCTCCTGGATCCACCTCACCCTTACCAACACAATAGCAACCATTTTCAACAACAGCGTGTGCTCACCGGTACGACTCCTGCCGTAGGAGAGAGCAACAATCCCTCTCAGGCTCCTCATGGCACATGGGCAACCACTTCAAAGCCACTGCTCACGCATGGCGACCAAGCGAGCCTCCGGCTCGGGCAGAGCGTACGTGGGGTCGACGATCGCGTCGATGCGCGCGCGGATCTCCGGCGTGATCTTGTCCACGAACTGCAGCGCATCCAGGTTCTCGTCCAGC
>JAADXW010000232.1:0-29308 GCA_023337975.1 Phytopythium ostracodes
CTTGTCCGCCCATCGTCTTCGCCTTCTTGGAACCGCTGTAGACGAGGATCTTGTCCTGGCTCTTGAAGCAGTCGCGCACAGTCCGACGCGGGTAGCCGAAGTAGCGTGCGGCCGCAGCAACTCTATCGATATTTGCGAACTGGATGGCCGCGAGTTTGGCCTCCATTGAGTAGCTGCGTTGCGTCTGGATCATCTTGGTAGTGCACGCTTATGAAAAATGAGCCGGAAGCAACACAACTGTACAGTACGGTACAATTCCATGCACAAACGCCAATTCTCGCCATTCAATGGCTGTCAAATGACGAGCAATTTCAAAATCTTATTGGATATATATTTTCCCGACGCGATTCTATAATTGGCTAAAATAGTGTAATATTTGCAATAGAAGCGGAAGGTGCCACTGTTACACAAGATGCCGTCATGGCGAATTTTTTTGTCCTTGGGATTTTCCCGTCATTGTCTGTACCTGCCCGAGCGTGTCTTTTCGACCAAGGGCAACATGCGGCGCAGCTCGTCGCTGTACAAGCTCCGCTATGCGTACATCCAGTCCAAGGGACAAGCGGCGGAGAGTCAACCTGCGTCAACCGAAGCCTGAACGATGTACGTGAGTGTTGTCATATGCTATCTCTCGCTGTTATTATACTTGTAACTCGTTAACCAGTCTACTTGGTCTTCTTCTTCTTCTTCTTCTTGCTGGCTGATGCCTTGTCCTCGTTGTCCGCCGCCTTCTTCGTCTTCTTCTTGTCGTTTTTGTCCTTGGCCGGCTTGACCTTATCGTCCTTCTTCTTCTTCTTGGTCTTCTTCTTGTCCTTGGCGTCCGTCGCCTTGGCCTTGGTCGCGCGCCGCTCCGCCCCGTCCTTCTTCTTCTTCTTCTTCTCCTTCTTTTCGTCTCCATCCGCAGTCTTCTTCGTCTTCTTCTTGTCGCCCACCGGCTTCTTGTCCTTGGCCTTGTCGTACGTCTCACGCCACTTGCCGTCCGTGTCGTCGGCCTTCTTCTTGCCCTTCTTCTTGCTCTTCTTGCCGTCCTTGCCCGTCGCCTGCTTGCTCCGCAGCTTGCGCCGCATGCGCTTCATGGCGTACCGCTCCATGGCCGCGCGCTTCCTCCGCTTGCGCCACTCCATCAGGAACCCGGCCAGCAGCACCACGGCGACAACTGACCCGCCGATGATGAGGCCCCAGGGCAGCGCCGGCACGTACGTCCACTCGTACTCATTCCTGCCCAGCTCGAAGCTCGCGTCTACGTTCCCGGCGGGGTCCACCGCGCGGATGCGGACCCGGAAGGTGCCGCCGTCCAGCCACGAGATCACGTCCATGGTGCCTTCGCTCCCAGTCGTCGCGCTCGTGGTTGACGTCGACGAGGAGCTCGAGAGCGCGACGCGCGTCCAGTTGCGCACCACGAGCATCTCGACCGTGTTCAGCACCTCGTACTCGAACACGCAGCCGGCTTCCTCGCTGGCGAAGGCGAACTCGGTCTCGGAGCTGCCGTCGCGCGGCACGAGCGAGAACTGCGCCATGGGCAGCACGTCGTCGCGGTACCAGACGTCGTTGTCGAAGTAGTCGGGCGCGGTCACCAGGCCGCCGAGCACGAACACGCGGCCTTTGAACACGGCGCCCGCGTGGCCCGCGCGGGCGCTCGGCTGCCAGCGACAGGTCGTCTCCTGCGCGTCCACGAACACGTCGCGCAGCGTCTGCACCTGGTCGATGCCGTTCACGTCGGGCCAGTACTTGCGCCCGGTGCCCGCGTTGGTCGCCTGGTCGCCAAAGTGCGCGCACCCGTCCCATTCCGTCGCCGTCGCGTCGGCCTCCCCCTCGGTCTTCGTGGCGAGCGCGAGCAGCGCGGCCTGGTCCAAGTCGGCGGCGACGGTACACTGCTCGACCACGAGCTTGGCGAGTGCCATGTAGTCGCACACAGGCATGCCCTTGGGCTGCAGCGACGCCGCCAGGATGGACGTGAGGATCGAGTCCACGGACGGCAGCGGCAACGCGACCGACGCGGTGGGCAGGAACCGCAGCGGGACGATCTGGTCGAACGTCAGCGCCGAGAGATCGCGGATGGTTGCGATGCCCGCACGTTCGAGCGCGTCGGCGTCGTCGCGAGTGACGATGCGCAGCATGCGCACCGAGCTGTCGGGCGTCACGTAGCCCTGCGTGTCGGCCCCGAGGCCGAAGTCCCGCACCCAGTTGCCCGAGTCCGAGGAGTCCGGCCAGTTCCAGGCCCAGACGTCGTCCAGTGGCCGCTCCTCGTCCTCGCCGAACATGACGAGCAGCTTGTCGATCCCGGTGACGGAGCTGCCGCTGCTGCTGCTGTTTTTTGGAGCGACGAGAGCGACGTGCTGGGCGCGCGGGGACCAAGGCGCAGCGTCTGTGACTTTGTACCACGTCTCGCCGTCGGAACCGGACGCCCACACGTCGTTTAGCAGTGTCGACGGCCCGTTCACGCTGCTGGGAGACTCGCCAGTGCCCGTCCGACCGCCTAAAACGTACAAGATCGACCGGAAAGACACCATGGTGTGCTCTCCTCTGGGCGAGAACCACAACCTGGCGCTCGAGGTGAGCTGTTTCCAGCCCGCACCGTCGCTTGAGACCCAGACGTCGCTCATGTACTCGCGGTAGCCGCCGCCACACGCGAACTCGTCGCCCGAGGCGCGCTTCCTTGCGTGCTCCTCGACGCCGCAGTTACCGCGCTCGACCATCGCGTAGCCGCCAGACACGAACAGCTTGCCGTTGTGCACGGCGACGGCGTGAAACTCGCGCGGCGACCAGACGTTGCAGACGCAGAAGCCCGTGCTGTAGGCCTCGTCGAAGACGCAGGACGCGTCGCCTTCGCAGTCGTCGCTGGTCTCGCATTGGAACTCTTTGCGTCCAGCCTTGCGGACCAGCTCGCGTTGCGGGAATTTGCAACCAATGTTGACGAGCGACCAGGACGCGCCGGCGTCGCTGGACCGCCACACGTCGTTCTTGAGCACCGCGTACTCCCTCAAGCGCGCATTGCGCGGCCCGATCTCGCTGCGGATGCTCGTCAGCTCGGACGCCGACACTCCGCCGCGCAGATCGAGCTCCGGCACGGGCACATGCTCGCGCGCGCGGCCGCCGAGCACGAGCAGCTCGTTCTGGAACGCGACGGCCGCAAAGTTGCGGCGCGGAGAGAACATGCTGTCGGCCAGGTACGCTCCCGGCGGCTTGGATGGGTCGTCGCACCCCGTCGGAGGGTTGACGGCCCACGCGGCGGCGGCGCACGCGATCCACTCGTCGTACGTGACACCTCGTGGCGGCATCTTGCCGCTGTTGGTCTGGAGCCACGTGATGTTGGCGACCAGCTGAGCCAACTGGTCGCCCCACTTGTTCTGCTTGAGCAGACTGCTCTCGACTTGCCACTTGATGCCCGTTGTCGCCCAGACGTCATTCTTGAAGGAGCCGCCGCCGGGGTACGCGCGCAGGTCCTGCGAGCCCTGCACGTTCGAGTCGCCGCCCAGGACGAACAGCCGCGCCTTCTTTCCGGTGCTCGCCGTGTACGCGTCGCTAAAGTCGAGCGCCGTGACCGCGTGGCCGTGGCGCCGCGTCCACGACGTCGTTGGCAGCACCGCCGTGTTGGAGTGGCGCGTGCTGCCGCTCACCTGCGCCCAGTTGGCCGCGTCGGCCCATCGCAGCAGCAAGAGCACCACCACCACCGCCCAGGCGGCCAGCAATGGAAGGCGAAGACCACGCCGATACATGAGCAACGCAACGCGATGAATGACGCCAGCCAGGGACGGCGCTGAAATTGCTGCAGTTGTATTAATAGCGATGCGTGCTATTACCAAGTCGGTCGCTTGTCATTGTTGAAGCCATGAATAGTTTTGTGTACCCATTGGTTGAGATGTTCATGTCGTTTGGGGATACTGTAATCGTACTTTGAAGAGTAGGGTTACACTGAGGGTACGCTAAGCGCAAGTCCACTTTCCCGTAAACAAAATTGTGTAACCCATATATAACAACACAACCTCCATGTTTTATTAACAATAACAATTTACGTGTCCGATCCCCACTATTTACGTGCACTGCGCGCTGCGCTGCTCGTCCATCATTTGTTGGGTATAACGCCAAGTACACACCCAAGGTGACGAGGATGGCGGGCGCGCTGGCAGGCGCCGAGTCCAAGAAGAAGCTGGCGGAGGCCATGCGCAATACGCTCAACCTGCCGCACACCGCCTTCCCCATGCGCGCGAACGCGGCGGCGCGCGAGCCGCAGCTGCACGCGCGCGTGGTGACGCGGGTGTACGAGGCGCAGCGCTCGCTGCGGCGCGACCGTGCGCGCTTCGTGCTGCACGACGGCCCGCCGTTCGCCAACGGGCAGCTGCACATGGGACACTTCCTCAACAAGGTGCTCAAGGATACGATCAACCGGTATAAGCTGCTGCGCGGCTTCGCGATCGACTACGTGCCCGGCTGGGACTGCCACGGCCTGCCCATCGAGGTCAAGGCGCTCGGGCAACTGCAGCAGGAGGCTGGCAACCAGCTCGACAAGCTGAGCGCGTCCGAGGTGCGCAGGCTGTCGCGCGCATTGGCTCGCGGTGCCATCAATGACCAGCAGCGCGACTTCCAGCGCTGGGGCGTGCTGGCCGACTGGTCGGGCGCCGACGGCGCCATCTACGAAACCATGGCGCCCGAGTACGAGGCGCGGCAGTACGACGTGCTCAAGAAGATGGTGCGCGACGGTCTCATCTTCCGCGGCTTTAAGCCCGTCTACTGGTCGCCGTCGTCCCGCACGGCGCTCGCCGAGGCCGAGCTCGAGTACCAGGACGACCACGTCTCGCACGCGGCCTACATCGCCTTCCCGCTGCTGGAGATCGCAAGTGAGCAGGCGAAGCGCGTGCTCGAGCCCTTTGGCCACAAGCTGAGCACGGTCATCTGGACGACGACGCCCTGGACCATCCCGTCCAACCAGGCGCTGAGCGTCAACGCCAACCTCGAGTACGTGGTCGTGACCGCGCCCGAGGGCGACCGCTACTACTTAGTCGCTCGCGACCTCGTCGACAAGTTCGCGGCGGCGCTAACCAAGCCGGAGGCAGACGTACCAGTCTCGCTGGAGATCCTCGCGGCCGTCGAGGGCAAGTGGCTCATGGGCAGTCGCTTCGCACACCCGCTGGACGCGTCGCGCGAGTCCATCATGCTGCTGGGCGACCACGTGACGACGGACGCGGGTACGGGCGTGGTGCACACGGCTCCAGGCCACGGCCAGGATGATTACTTCGTATGGATGGACTACCACCACAACCGGCCGCGCACAGACGGCGACGAACCGACTGCGCCGTACATCCACTGCCCCGTCGACGGCCACGGCAAGTTCACGGCGGACGCAGGCGACGATCTGAAGGGCCTCGAGGTCTTGGGCGACGGCAACGCAGCGGTTCTCGACAAGCTCGAGGCCTCGGGTAACCTGCTCGCGTCCAACGCGTTCAAGCACCGGTACCCGTACGACTGGCGCAGCAAGAAGCCCGTGATCCTACGCGCGACGGCGCAGTGGTTTGCCAAGCTCGACTCGCTCCACGAGTCGGGCAAGCGCGTGCTGGACGAGCGCGCGGGCGAGACACAGTTCGTGCCCAAGACGGCGCGCCGCCGCCTCGAGGCCACGATCTCGAGCCGCAGCGAGTGGTGCATCTCCCGCCAGCGCGCATGGGGACTGCCGATCCCCGTGTTCTACCACAAGGAGTCGGGCGATCCGCTCATGACGGAGGAGAGCATCGCCCATCTCCAGACGGTGGTGCGTAACTACAAGGCGGACGACGGGCGCGAAGGCTCCGACTGCTGGTGGGATCTGCCCGTGGAGGAGCTGCTGCCGCCGTCTATGAAGAGCGTCGCCGACCAGTACGAGAAGGGAATGGACACGCTCGACGTGTGGTTCGACAGTGGCAGTAGCTGGCACACGGTGCTCAAGCCGCAGGAAGGGAGTGACGTCAAGCGCGCGGACGTGTACCTGGAGGGCTCGGACCAGCACCGCGGGTGGTTCCAGTCGTCGCTGCTCACGTCGCTGGCCATGCAGAAGACGGCGCCGTATAAGCACGTCATCACGCACGGCTTCACGCTGGACGAGCGTGGGGTCAAGATGTCCAAGTCGATGGGCAACACGATCGCGCCGAGCGAGTTCATCGAGGGCGCGACGCTGACGCTGGCGGACGATCTGGGCGGCAAGAAGAAGAAGAAGAACGCCAAGCCCAAGACGCTCAAGCTGCCCGCGTACGGCGTCGACGTGCTGCGCTACTGGGTCGCGAGCACCGACTACACGGGCGACGTGAGTGTGGGCCCGTCGGTGATCGGCAAGGTGAGCGACGCGCTGCGCAAGGTGCGCAACACAGCGCGATTCCTGCTGGCCAACCTGAACGACTTTGACCCGGCCGAGCACGCGGTCCCGCATGCGCAGATGGCCTCACGCGGCGTGGACCGGTACATGCTGCACGAGCTGGCGCAGCTGCGCGCGTCGGTCACGGACGCGTACGACGCGTTCGCCTTCTCGCGCGTGACGCACGCGGTGGCGCACTTCATCTCCGCGGACCTGTCGTCCTTCTACATGGAGGCGAGCAAGGACCGGCTGTACTGCGACGCGCGCGACAGCGAGAGCCGCCGCGCCGCGCAGACGGTGCTCTGGCTGTCGCTGCAGGCCATCTCGCGTGCCATCGCGCCGATCGTGCCACACGCGGCCGAGGACATGCGTCTGCACCTGCTCTCGCAGCTTGAGGGCGTGCCGCTCGAGGACATCCAGGGCAGCATCTTCCTCGAGGAAGGCTGGATGCCGACCGCGAGCGAGTGGCACGACGAGGGCGTCGCACGCGACTGGCAGGCCATCCGCCACCTCCGCCTCGACGTCAACCGCCTGGTGGAGAAGCTACGCGCGGCGGGCGCCGTGGGCAGTCAGCTCGAGTGCAACGTCGCCATCATCGCGCGCGACGAGCGCGTCCGCGAGCTGCTCGGCGATCACCAGGCGCTCGGAGGGGACAGCGCGCTCGAGGACGTGCTGCTGTGCTCGGGCGTGCAGGTGGTCGCGGACGAGAGCGAGCTGTCGCTCGGCAACTTGGACGGCGCCAAGATGGAGCGCGGCACGAGCCAGCTCGTGGCACTCGGCGGACAGGAGGTGGAGATCGTGGTGACCACCGCGCAGGGACACAAGTGCCCGCGCTGCTGGAAGTACGCGGTCGAGGTGGACGCGAGCGAGATGCAGCTGTGCCGGCGCTGCGCCCAGGCCACGGGCCTCGCGAGCGTCGGCGACCTGGCTCAGCGCCTCGTGCAGGAGGAATAGAGGCCGACAGGCTGTTTGTAGAGGGGACGCGTGCGCTGCATAAAGAGATGGAGAGGTAACCTTAACGCGGCGTGAACATGGGTGACTTGGTTGATTCGCCATGTGATGTGTTCATGTTGTCAACCTGAGGTCAGGATATTCGAGGAGCTCCTGTCATCATTTCATTGTAATATATATTATCAAAGGTTATATATGTTACAAAATAGTTATAAATGTCCATATACATATACAATATATTACAAATCAATCAGTGATAAAGGTACCAATCCTGGATTTTTCTTCTTCCCATTCTTTACACAAGAGACTGAAGGAAGGAAGGAAGACCGCAAGTATGGCGGGCGTCGCGGCGGCGGAGGACGCGGTGTCGCAGCTGCTGTGCGTGCACTTGGGGCTGCTGGGCGACTGGGACGCGGATAAGGGCGCGGTCGACTCCCGCGACGGCGGCGTGCGCGACTTTCGCGACCTGTTCCAGCTGCGGGAGCTGCGCGCGCTGCCGGCCAAGCGCGCGCTGCTGCGGGCCGCCGAGGCGTCGGCGTGCACGGGCGTGATCATGGACGCGCTGCTGTTCACGTCGCAGACGATGGCGCCGCACGCGTTCCGGCAGGAGCTGGCGGCGCTGCCTATCTCACTGGCGCAGTGGGTGGCCTACCTGGTGGACCAGTGCCTCGTGACCAACGAGAGCGTGTCGCTGAGCTCGCTGCGCGGCATCCTGGACCTGTACGCGGCCACGCAGCGCTACCGCGACCTGGCGACCATGCTGCTGTCGCTCGTGTTCGTGGAGCGGCAGCTGGAGCGATCGCTGCGCGTCACGACCGAGGTGCTGGAGATCGCCAAGTACTTCCGCCATCGGTTCCCGGCCTGGATCCTGGACGTGCTGAACGAGTACGTCGAACTATCCAAACTACAACTCGAGACCGAGGCGCACGACGCGCGGACCGCGCCCGAGTCGCAGACCAAGGACGGGTACATGGACAAGCGCTCGCGCAACACCAACAACCTGCAGGCCAACTGGCGCATGCGCTACTTCAAGCTCTCGGGCGCCGAGCTCGTGTACTACAAGCACGACGCCGAGCATTACGCCAAGCCGTCGCGCAACCCGTTCTCGGACAAGAAGAACAAGCAGAAGGGCGCGCTGCGGCTCATGAAGGGCCTGACGGTCACGCCGCTCAACTACGCCGGCAAGTTCTCCATCCGCCCGCACTGCATCAAGGTCGGCGACGGAGAGGACGCCTTCATCCTGGACGCATGCACGCCCGAGCTGCAGCGCCAGTGGATCGAGGCACTCACTGCCAACATCAAGCGGCTCGAGATTGACCAGGTCTGGATCCTCTTCCCGCGCAAGAGCGTGCACCGCATGACGGTCGGCGAGTTCCTGCGCTACTGTTTGCTGTACCACGGCAAGAAGGGCAGCAGCGCGTGCCATCCCAGTGCGATCCAGCACAAGTTCAACATTGACGGGCGGCGGTACCTGTATGCCGTGCTCATGAACTGCGCGCTCACCCGCGACTGGAAGACGCTCGAGACGCTTATCCAACCCGGCGGAACCAAGTTCCTGGGCGTGTTCGCCTCCTCGACACCGGCTTCAACGTCGTCGTCCGCGACGGCTCCGACGTCCTACTCATCGTGGACGCCGTCCGGTCCGTCGTCGGCCTCGTCCGCGACGTCCACGACGACCAATGCCTCGACCTCATCGGCGATGCCGATCGACGTCGGCAGCTCGATCGGGTACGGCGCCGTGCTGGACGTCGCCATCCAGCGCAACGCGCCCGAGTCGCTCGTATCGACGCTCGAGATGCTGCACCAGAGGCACGACGCCAGGCGCGCCGGCGTCTGGACCTGCTTCCGCGACTCGGACGACGGCAAGTCGCTCGAGATTCCCATCTCCGTGCCCGAGAGCGTGCGCGCCGACACCATCTGGGACTGAGCGAGCGGAGGGCGGACCGAGTGATACATGCTGCGCTGCTGGCTGTAGTGGAGTAATGGCCGCGCAGCACTGGGCGTGCCTGGAAGGCGAGTGACGAAGGGTGTAGCCATGTTCCTGTACCCTTCGGTCTTCAACATGAGTCGGTATGAATTGCATCCGCTACATACCATACAAATTACTACTCATACAATACACGGTATTATCCTACGGCATTAATACTACACAGTAATCAAACTCCGTGCCGGGCATGTTGCATGAACACTACAATGCAAATTTAGCTGTGGGCCAGTCTGTGGCACCGATCTACGTAAATGAGCAAGCGAAAGAAGGTCGACGTCTGGAGGAGCAAGCGATGAATGAGAACGAAGTGAGGCCGTGGACAATAAGTACACAAAAGCGGAAGGCGAATACCAAGTCACGCGCTCACGTCCCTCTTCGTTCCCGCGGCGCGAGCTTGATTGCTCAATGCGCTTTCATACTTTCCGAGTATGAATGCTGTCCTCTGTTGTGTTCTGTTTGTAGCTTACCGTGTTTATTTTACCGGTACGGTACCGCACCCAACAAACTCCAGTCACTTGGCCGACCCTCTGCAAAGTCGACACCAGCTGTGGTGCGTACTTGTGCAGCACAACGTCAAGGTCGACATCTTCTGTCGACTACGAGTTTCAAAGCGTTACCGCCACCCAACTCGCCACCTACATTCCCTCTACCATCTGTTGATCTACCAACCGTTTCGTCGACTTACGATTGCTTACTTGCTCGCAACACGCGGATTGGGTGGCCCTCCAGCGTGTCGCGCCTTGCGCAAGTGGCCGTATACTTCCTGCGCGCACGGTCGTTCCCCCCGCGCGGCCAAAAGCTACTGGCGGCGAGCGGTGGAATCTTGAATATCCACCGTGTTCGGGATGCGGATCGACGCCGTCAGGAAGGCGGCGAGCGCCGCCGCCGCGCGCGCCGCGGGCAGCCAGCACGCTCCTCTGCGTGCTGGCGCCGCGTCGTCGCAGCTGCGCGCGGCTCTCGCGCTGGAGGGAAGTCAAAACTCGCAGCAGCAGCAGCGCTTGTCAGCCTCGGGGCTGATCGCATCGGCGGGCGCGCTGCTACTGCTGGCCGCGGGCGCGAGCCAGGCGGGGGCGTCGTCGCAGTGCGAGGGCGCGGCGCCGCAGGGCACGGCCCAGCCGGCCAGCCGCTCGATGACGTCGACGCAGGCCATGCTGAAGGAGGTGGTGGCCAAGCTGAACCGCATCGAGAGCGCGGTGGCCAACCCCAAGCGCCACTACGACGGGCTCAACCCGGGCGTGGACGTGGTGCTGGGCGCGCAGTGGGGCGACGAAGGCAAGGGCAAGCTCGTCGACAACCTGTCGCAGAACTACGACGTGATCGCGCGCGTGGCCGGAGGCGCCAACGCCGGCCACACAATCGTGCACCAGGGCAAGAAGTACAAGTTCCACCTGGTGCCGTCGGGCATCCTCAACCCGGAGGCGGTCTGCGTGATCGGCAACGGCGTCGTCGTGCACCTGCCGAGCCTGCTGGCCGAGCTCGAGGAGCTGCGCAAGATGGGCGTGGACTACGAGGGCCGTATCCTCATCTCGGACCGCGCGCACATGGTGCTGGACCTGCACCAGGAGGTGGACGGCCTGAACGAGGAGCGCCGCGGGCGCAACAAGATCGGCACGACCAAGAAGGGCATCGGCCCGGCCTACTCGTCCAAGATGCTGCGCAACGGCGTGCGCGTCGGCGACCTGCGCTACTTCGACGACTTCTGCGACAAGCTACGCGACCAGGTCAAGTTCTACAAGGACAACTACCCGGACCTGCAGGTCGACGTGGACGCCGAGATCGAGCACTACCGCGCCATCAAGGACCGCATCCTCGAGCTGACGGTCGACTCGGTCGCGTACCTCAACAACTCGTACATTGCCGGCAAGCGCATCCTCGTCGAGGGCGCCAACGCCACCATGCTGGACATTGACTTCGGCACGTACCCGTACGTGACCTCGTCCAACCCGAGCATTGGCAGCGTGTGCACGGGCGGCGGTATCTCGCCCAACCGCCTCAACGGCATCATTGGCATCATCAAGGCCTACTGCACGCGCGTTGGCGAGGGCCCGTTCCCCACGGAGCTGCACGACGACGTGGGCGAGCACCTCGGCCGCGTCGGCGCTGAGTTCGGCACGACAACGGGCCGCCCGCGCCGCTGCGGGTGGCTCGACATCCCGCAGATGCGCTACTCGAACCTCGTGAACGGCTTCACGGAGCTCAACCTGACCAAGCTGGACGTGCTCACGGGCCTCAAGAAGGTCAAGATCGGCGTGGCCTACTGGCACAAGGGCAAGAAGCTCGACGGCATGCCGTCGAACCTGCAGCTGCTCGAGGAGTCGGTGGTCGAGTACGAGGAGATGGACGGCTGGGACGAGGACATCTCCAAGTGCAAGACGTTCGAGGAGCTGCCCGTGGCCGCGCAGAAGTACGTGCTGCGCGTCGAGGAGCTGCTGGGCACGCACATCAAGTGGATCGGCGTGGGCCAGGACCGCTTCGACATCATTACGCGGCCGCACCCGCTTGAGAAGGCTGTCGCCTCCGCCGGCAGCCCCCAGTAACTCTGGAGCTGGCTGACCTGGCGTGATGGCGAACGGGTCGGAGAGGAATTGCGCGTGCTTCTTGGGGTTGGTCGAGTCTGCCGCCGTTGGTCGAATCCGGTCGGCGGCGTCGGACTTTGTAACTCTAGAGCCAAGTGAGAGAGAGAAGGAGAGAAGGGTTGGCGCAGACGCTGGCGTAGTTCGCGTTGTTGATTGCTGTTGTGCCCGCACATTACCATGATAACAAGACGGGACGATCGGCGTTTGGCCATGGACGCGACCTTGCTGCTTTGTTAAGTGTGTGCGTGGGACCAATTGAGACAATGCAGATGCGGTTGGACTAGACGAGGCAAAAGAGGGGCTTGACCAAGGCGTTCGCAGAGCATTCGCACAATATTTTATTCCATATCCGTGCCGACACGAGTAGGTACAGTCTCCGTGCTTCGCTTGCTCCACATGGAGCAACCGGGCCGGTCATTTGATGCCGAGCGCGGCGCGGCAGTCCGGGCAGTACCACTTGCCCTGCGGCTGGTCGGTCAGCCCGACGCAGCCGAAGTGGAACCACTCGTACTTGCAGTCGTCGTTGTCGCAGCCGACCATCTGCCCAAACGACACGCGCCGGCACGAGCAGTAGATGGGCTCGTTCGGGTCGATCGGCATGTCCTCCACGGCCATCGCCGGCGCAGCCTGCAGCGCATCATCATCATCATCATCATCACACGACGCGGGTCAAAGGCCGCCGTCAGCTCTCTCCAGTCGCATTCACCATCACAACGCGCATCTAAACGCACCAGAGTCGCCACATCCAGCGCCGCCTCCGCCGCCAAGCGCTTCCGCCCGCCAGACGCGCTCGACGACGTCCCACTACTCGTTCCAGCCTTGCCCACCGCCGACAAGGACTGCACAGATGACGACAAGGACGCCGTGCAGTCTCTTCCGCCTGCACCTGACGCGCCGCCAGCAGCACTCGCGGAGGAACTGGACGAGGCGGCGGCGGCTGAGGCGCTCGCGCCCTTTGCAGACGCCCCAGACGCCTTGCTCCTTGCCTGGGGAGTGTACTGCGCGCTCGTGGCGCTTGCGGCGGCCGCCGTCGGCGCTTGTGGCGGCTGCCCGAGGCCCTGCAGCTGCTGTTGTTGTTGCTGCTGCTGCTGCTGCGCGGCGTGGCTCGCCTTGTGGCGCTTCCGCTGGCTCTTGTCCTCCTCGAACTCGCCGTTGGCGCGCAGCAGCGCCGCGTAGGCCTCCAGGTCCGCGTCCAGCCGGCGGATATGGTGGTCCACGATGTCGTACGACTGCGCGGCGATGGCGATCTTCTCGTCCAGCTTCTGCACCACGCGCGTGTGCGTCTCGCCCAGCGCCTCCAGGTGCGCGTCCGCCTCCACCAGCGCGCGCAGCTCCTGCTCCGTCGGCTCGTCCTTCTCGGTGTCCGCGCAGCGCGCCACCACCTTCTCGCGGGCGCTGCGCAGGAACTCGCGGTGCGTCGCGCGCAGCTCCTCGATCAGCGGGTACGACGTCTGCGCGTTTATGTATGGGGGAACATGGATGAGAACGGAGCAGGGTTACACGGCGGGGAAGGAGACGCGGTACCTTGTCCAGCTCGCGCATGAGGTCGAAGTTGCGCTTGATCTCGGACGGCAGCATGTACATGCTCTCGAGATAGTCCTCCAGGTACGTGCCCATGGCGACTGCGCGGCAGGAGACGACCCACCGAGGCCGTCACGAAGCGAGGTCGGGCGTACTACGACGTATAATATTTGCGATGCGATAGTTGGGAAGGTGTCGGGGGGGACAGGGTACACCGCGAGAGGAGTATGAACAGGGTTACCGTATAACTAGTTATGATATAACCTAGTTACACGGCGCCGCCCGTTTTGGCGGGAGTGCAGGCAGCAGCACTTCGGAAAACCCAGGAAAATGGCGCCAACAGCGAGGGAAACGGTGCGTTTACCCCTGCGAATGCGCGCGCGTGGGGCTCTGTGCGAGCGCTGCGCCGCGTTCACCACCTTTGTGCCTGCGTATCCTTCCGTGTGGCGCTAGGCTACGCGTGGTTTCTGACGCTTGTGCCGCGTGAAATGGGCAGATCACGCGCCGGTCGGCCGCGTACAAGCCGACGTACCAGGTAACGCGCCGCGCTCTCGCTGCTTGTGCGTCACCTGCCGCTTGTGCAACGCGTCTAACGCGTCGTGTACGTGATCTGCGCACCTGGAATAGCGCTTCGTGCTCAAGCAGAAGTCGTACAACCAGCAGTTCTCGCACATTTACGTGAGTCGGCTGCAGCTGCTGCGCGACGCCGTGGCGCGGCGTGTGGAGGAGGAGGGCGACGACACCAGCGTGCTGCCCAAGATCATCGACCTGCGCGAGGAAGACGCGGACTGCGTCATTATCGGCACGCTGCTCAAGGTGCTGGGCGGCAAGCCCGACGTGTTCGCCGCGCTCACGAGCGAGCGCGGGCTCGTGCCCATCGAGCAAATGCAGGTGCCGCTTGCGATGGAGGGCGACCAGCTGATCCTGGAGGACGAGAGCGGCCGCGTGGAGCTCGTGGGCGACATCTCCGTCTCCCAGCTCGTCACGGGCGTGGTGCTGGGCGTGCGAGGCCGTATGGACATGGCGTCCGGCGGTTTCCACGTCAACCGCGTGTTCCTGCCGTCGCTGCCGCCGCAGCCGGCGCTGCCCGAGCGTGAGGACAGCGAGTACGTCGCGCTGGTTTCGGGGCTATCGATCGGCTCGGAGAGCAACACGGCGCCACTGCGGAACCACCTGCTCGTCGACTACCTGGCCGGCCGCATTGGCGATGATGCCGAGAAGCAGTTCGTGTCTCGGATCGTGCGCACGCTCGTCGTGGGCAACTCCGTCGTCGGCAAGCAGGACGAGTCGTCGCTGATGGACGGCAGCAGCAAGAAGAAGAAGACGGCGGAGCAGCTCGAGGCGCAGACGGCGCCGCTCAAGGAGATGGACGAGCTGCTCTCGATGCTCGCGAGCAGCATGGCGGTGGACCTCATGCCCGGCGCCGATGACCCGAGCAACTACGCGCTGCCCCAGCAGAGCTTCCACCCGTGCCTGTTCCCGTGCAGCGCGCGCTTCTCGTCCTTCCGGTCGGTGACCAACCCGTACGAGGCACAGATCGGCGGCGTGCGCTTCTTTGGCCACTCGGGTCAGCCGCTGACGAGCGTGCTGCAGTGCTCGTTGCCCGAGCGGAGGAGAGGGAGCGAGAACGTCGACATATCGACGGACGACGAAGCCATGGGCGAGGAGGAGGAGGAGGTGGACGCCAAGGACCACGGAGAGCGCGCGCTGGACGCGCTGCAGCACTGCCTCGAGTGGCGCCACGCCGCGCCCACGGCCCCGGACCTGCTCGCCTGCTTCCCGGTCGCCAACGACGACCCGTTCATCCTCGAGACGTGTCCGCACGTGTTCTTCGCCGGCAACCAGCAGAGCTTCGCGACGCGGGTCGTGGACGCGAGCAGCACGGACGGCACTGCCTCGAAGGGCCAGCGCGTGCGCGTCGTCTCGGTCCCATCGTTCGCCGAGACGGCGACTATCGTGCTCGTGGACCTCAAGGACCTCTCGTGCTTCCCCATCACGATCGCCTAGAGGCCAAAAAAAGTGTCAGGTGCGGCCCTGATTCATCTCAAGGGCTTGGCCCTCTGGACAGACTGGAAGAAGAAGGCGAGACGGACGAGCGACGCACGCGAGGTATGCACCGATACATGCTGTTATATACTTTCCCTACTGATAATGGAGATGACCAAAGCAGAGCGGGCAGCTTCCTCCGCGTCATCTAGTTCACACCTTCTCGTCTGTTAGTGTTGAGCGCCGGTCACGCTCGTCGTCTCCGCCCTCGTGCAGCACGCGGTCCGCGACCCGCGCGAGCTTCTCGAAGGCGACGGCGTCGTACTTGCGCCAGTGTGGGTGCTGCCTCCACTGCCGCACGGGGAACGCGGGCGACCCGAGCCCGTGGAAGATGCGCGCGACGCTGAAGCACGTCCACGGCAGGCGCTCATCGTCCTCTTCGTCGGCGTTTCCCTCGTCTCCGGCGCTCTCCACGTCTCGCCGTGTGAGCGTCACGAGCGCGCGGGCGTCGCGTTCGATCTGCTCGACCGTCGACGCGGTCAGCGGCTCGAGCACCTGGCCCAGCAGCTTCTGGTCGGCCGCTTCCTCCTCGTCCGCGCCGTCTCCGTCTTCCTCGTCTTGGAAGTACCGCGACAGCTTGTGCTCCAGCGCCTGGGCCTTCTCTTCGTCTTCTTCGCCGTCTTCTACGTCGCGTTGGTGGCCGCTGTCGACGGGGACGGCGGCGGCAGACAGCGCCGCGTACAGCCGCGCCAGTCGCGCGAGCTGCCGCTCCTCCATCTTCTCGTGCTGGACGAACAGCTCGCGCGCGACGGCGGACGCCAGCGCCTGCTTGCTCGAGATGCACGCGCCGGGCTCGTGCTGGATCTTGACGTGGAAGGCCGGCGCCTCGAGCGTCACGCGCTGCACCTGACCGTTCAGCTGCGCCTGCCGCAGCAGCTGCAGCAACTGCCGCTGCGCGCGCGCGACCTGGTCGTCGTCTTCGTCCGTCGCTGGGCGGTAGTAGTCAGTCATGACGGAGCCTGCAGAGCGACCAAAGAGCGCGTGCGCCATCTCCTGGATGTGGAAGCAGGCCGTGACGGTGCTCAGGTACCCGTTCACCTCGCGCTCGACGCTCGCATGGCGCGCGGCCGCGTCCTTGTCGACCTGGTCAATGACGCGCAGGAGCCGGCGCACGACCGAGTCGGCGGGCAGTGACCGGAGCTGCTTGTCCGCGAGCAGGACGCGGCAGCGCGCGGCGCCCGTCGGCAGCAGCGACACGCCCGCCTTGGCCGCCGCTGCTTGTGCGTCGGCGCGCTCGCTCGGCAGCTTCTGCGCCAGCAGCGTCAGGAACGTCTCGATCATGGCGTCCTTCATATCCAGCGCGCACTCAGCCCACTGGACATCCAGCGTCAGCCAGTGGCTCTCGCCACCGCCGATCGCGCACTCGCTCACCGCCACGGCGTGCTCGTCGCTGCCACTGAGAGCGCTGCCGCCGTTCCCAGCGAGCAGCACGAGCTCGACCAGCCGCCGGAGCTGGTCCGCGTGCAGCGCGTTCGAGAAGGCGAGCGAGCGGAAGAGCCTTGCGTCCTGCGGCGCAAGGAAGAGCAGCGCGCGTGCTGGCTTGCCGTCTCTCCCGGCGCGGCCGACTTGCTGTAGGTAGTTCTCGGCCGACGCGGGCATGTGGAAGTGCACGACGCCGCGCACGTTCTGCTTGTCGATGCCCATGCCGAACGCGATGGTGGCGACCACGACGCGCAGCTTGCCGCGCAGGAACCCGACGCGCACCTTCTCCTTGTGCTCGGCGTCCATCTTGGCGTGGTAGTAGCCCACCTTGAGCCTCGGCAGCTGCTCCGTCAGCACGCGCGCGAGCTCCTCCGTCTGCCGCTGCTGGTGCACGTACACGATCACGCCGCCGCCGCTGCCCGTCGCCGCCTTGCTCGACAGGAAGCGGCACAGCTGCGTCGTGCGCTGCTCGTCCGACGCCACGGAGCGCACGCGCAGCTGCAGGTTGCTGCGCTGCCATGGGAGCTGCAGCACCATTCTCTCGCCGTCGTCCGTCGCCGCCGCCACCGGAGTCTCAGAGCGGCGCTGGTGCCGCACCAGCTGCGCGACAACGTCGTCGACGACGCGGCGAGAGGCCGTCGCGGTCATGGCGAGCACGCACTTGGCGTGCCGGAAGACGCGCGCGAGCCGCAGGTAGCTCGGGCGGAAGTGGTGCGACCACTCGGACACGCAGTGCGCCTCGTCGACGCACACGAGCGAGATGCGCGCCCTGATGCTGGCCAGCAGCCTTTGCATGCCGCTGCCCAGCGCGCGCTCCGGGGACAGGAACACGAGCTTGAGCCTGCCGCCGAGCAGGTCGCGCACGAACTCGGCGTACCTGGCCTTGCTGCTGGCGGTCGAGGACGAGGACGCGAGGCACGCCGCCTGCTGCTTGAGCGCGGGCGGCAGGCGCTCGAACTGGTCGTTCATGAGCGAGATGAGCGGCGAGATGACGAGCGTTACGCCCGGCAGGAAGAGTGCCGGCAGCTGGTAGCACAGCGACTTGCCCGCGCCCGTGGGCAACACCAGCAGCGTGTTCCGCTGCGCGAACACGCGCGAGATGGCCCATTCCTGCCCGGGGCGGAAGCGTGCGTGGCCGAACACCAGCCGCAGGTTGGTCAGCAGCGCGTCCTGCTGCTCCTGCATCGGCCTGGAAGAGTCCAGCGGCACGTACTCGTCGCTGCCGGACGTCCCACTGCTGCCAGCGTCCGACGCGGTGAAGAGGTGGCGCAGCGCGAGCTGCACGTGGTTGTCCTGCCAGAGGAAGAAGTCGCACCGGCCCTCGTCGAAGCCGAGCGGGCACGCGAAGAAGGCGCGTCCGTGGTTCTTGTTCTTCTTCTTGACGACGAGCTGCTGGCATGCGAGCGCGTGGTGGCACCGCGGCGGCGGCGGATCCTCCGTGTTGCCGGTCGCCTCCTGCGAGTCGTCGGCCGTCGGTGTTGCTGCGTCTCCTTTCGCCGCCTGGTCTCTAGCAGCGCGCTCGCACTCAACCCTGGCCAGCACCTGCAGACACTCGTCGATGAAATCCAGTCCGTCATTCATCAGTCCGCCATTACCGGCAAGCTGCTGCTGGTCCCTGGGCTTGCGAGACGTCGATGGCGCGTCCCCAGTAGTGACGTCGTCGAGCCGCTCGCCGCGAGCGCGGAGGTATGCCGGCAGCTTCTTGGCCTTGCCCGAGCTGCCCCTGAACCGCTTGCGCATGTTGAGCTTGACGAAGTTGTTGCCCACGGCGTGGCTCGCGTCCTCCTCCTTCCACCGCGCGAACGCCGCGCGGCCGGCAGCGGAGTCCGCGCCACTTCCCGTGGCGTCCTCTCCGTCCTTGGCGTCAAAGTCGTCCAGGCGCAGCGCGCTGTCTGCCGTCGAGAACGTCCACGCGTCGTCTTCTTCTCCCTCATCATCGTGCCCAGCATCGTCGCTCTTGTCGTTGGCGTTGTTGTTGCCAGGGAGCGGCTGAGATGCGGGAGCAGCAGTCGACGACGCAAGTTGAGGGAGTGCGAGGCTTCGTTGCTCGACTCCTTCGTCGTCGTCCTCGTCGTCGCTGCTTTCCAGCACGCGCGACGTCACCGGTCGGTTTGCAACGGCGGAAGGCACCGACGTGGCTGCCTGCTGCTGTTGCTGCTGCTGCTGCTGCTGCTTCTGGCGCCCAAACACCTCCTGGAACACGAGCTCGAAGCCCTCCTGCTGCTGCTCCGCCCGCGCCCGCTCCTCTGCCGACACGGCGGCGGCGTCCTTGCGCTTGGCGCTCGCTCTCCACTGCTGCTGGCGCTGCCTCCAGCTCTGCGTAACCAGACTCTTCTTGCTCTTCTGCTTGCTCTTCCCACCGTCGCTGGCGGTTAAGCAGTCGGCGCTGGCCTCGGTTCTCGGCCGCTTCACGCCCGCCGCTTGCTTGTCCGCCGCCGTCGTCGTCTCCGCCTGCGTCTTTCTCGCCTTCTTCTTCTTTTTCTTCTCCACCGCGCGCAGCAGCCACGCCGCGTCGTCGCCTTCGCTGCGACTGGCCGCCGCCGCTTTCTTCACTTCCGTCGGTCCATTTCCACTTGGTGCCGCTCGACGAGGCGCCCACTTGCTCGTCGCCGGTGCAGACGAAGGCCTAGAAAGAGGCGGAGGCGCGCCCTGATGTCTGCCCATCACGTCGCTGCGCTTGGACGCTGGCTGCTTGCCGCCCGCGTCCTGCTGTCGTCGCGGCCACATCCTCCGCTCGCTATCGCTCGGCAGTGACGCCGTCAACACGCTTCTCCCTCCAAAAATACGCGAGCGAAAAACGCGCGAATCGTTATCATTGGTTAAAATACGCTCACTACAACACAGATGCGTCTTCTATTGGTTGAAATCATTAAATTGCCATCGTTTCAGCGAATCATAACGAGTCTATCTAACATCGAGCGGCATTCAACAGCTCTCTCCCCGCCTCTTGATGCGCATTGATTATTGATTGATCACCTCGGGATGGAGCCGACGCCCGCGTTCGCTGCGTTCCGCGACGACATAAAGCAGCGCCGCAGCGTCGCGATCCGATCGGCCGGTGCTGCGAGCTTCGACGGCCTGGGCGAGTGGCGGGCGGTGAAGGAATCGCTCTCGGCGGACGCGGGCGACAGGCAGTGGTCGCCGCTGATCCAGTCCCCGGAGCGCCGCGAGTTCTACGCCAGGGCCGTGCTGCTGCCAGAAGTCGACGCGAACGGCCGCACCGTCGAGCCGCACCACTTCCTTCTGCAGTGCGCGCGCATCCCGGCGCTGGAGCGCCCGTCGCCGCGCAAGATCATGCAGCTCGCGCTCAACATCGGGCAGTTGGAGGCGGAGGTCGAGGCGCTGGGCGTCGAGAGCCTCGTAGAGGACGCGCGCAAGCTCCACGCGCAGTTCAAGCGGCTCGGCATGGACCAGCTCGACGCGTACGTGTGACCTCGATTAGGCTGGTCGGAATCATCATGATGTCGAGACGTTAGCTCGGTCGACGTAACAGTTAAACGCTTCGGCTAGATGTTTTAACACGTGGCTGCCCGCATCACATTCCACAAGCTCCCGACCGAACTGCAAAGTCGAATCCAATGGCGGCGACGGGGGCCAAGGCGCTGGGCGCCGTCGAGTTCCTGCGCATCTGCGGGCGTCTGAAGGTGTGTGGGCGTGATGCACAGCCGCTTGGAGCCGCGTAGGCGCCGATTGCGTCGCTGTATGGTCGCTGGAGGACTCACAGTGGCGTGTCAATGGCTGGGGATCGGATGGCGGCGGCGCTGCAGCGACTCAAGCGCACGGGATGGGTGAACAACAAGGTGGCGCTGCCCGAGTCGGTGGCCGACCACATGTACCGCATGGGCATGTGCTGCATGCTCATTGAGGAGGCCAACGCGGTCGTCGACCGGTCCAAGTACGAGACGGACACACCATACGAGCACGTTAGGGTGGATTGTTGTTCTACGTCCCTAATGGCGGTGGGTATGGTTCCTTCCGTGACAGGTGCATCAAGATGGCGATCGTGCACGACCTGGCCGAGTCACTCGTCGGAGACATCACGCCGCATGACGGTGAGGAGTTGTTATGGACCGTGTGGTGATGGTAACGGGCTTACGCGTTACATACTGGCCGGTTCGTTGCGGAGCAGGCGTCGCGGACGAAGACAAGCACCGCATGGAGAAGGCACGGGCGCTGCTATTGAGCTGACGTCAGTGCTGTGAGCTGTATGGGCTGACTGTGTAGCGTTTGATGCGATGCAGGAGGCACTGGAGCAGATCTGCGCGACGCTGGGCGAGTCGCAGGCGGCGGCCGAGATCCGCGCGCTCTGGGGCGAATACGAGGCCGGCAGCACCGAGGAGGCCAAGCTCGTCAAGGACTTTGACAAGTTTGAGATGATCCTGCAGGCCGACGAGTACGAGCGCGGTATGTGCCGACAGTGCAGGCCATTGGTGACGTTGCTGAGCAAATGCGTGGCCCTAACGATTGTATTGGTTATGGCCCAAATGCAGACCAGAACATCCCGCTGGACGACTTTTTCCGCAGCACGCAGGGCAAGTTCCGCACGCCGCTAGTGCAGTCGTGGGTGCAGGAGCTGACGACCCAGCGCGACGACCGTAAGGCCGAGGCGGCGGCGGCCAGCGACGCGGACGCGCAACAGTAGACGCAGTAGACGAATGTCGCGTGTCCAGCGGCGACCTCCCGTTTGAATACTGTACACATCTTCAACAGGTTCCATTCGGGACTTCCCCTTCTTAATATACCCTATCGCCATAATTATGGCACCAACTCCAAAGTAGGGAGCCAGGTCTATGTTCTAAATCACCTTCATACCTCTAATATAGAACGCCCATCCACTAAAACCAGCAGTTCTGCCGTGGCTGGTTACGTCTCGCACCGTACCCCTTTCGAATAGTGACCACCTCAATAGTTACGCGTAATTCTCATCCTCCCTGGAGCGTCAGGGGGGCCGAGTGGGTTACGCTTACGCGTGTATCCCCTCACGGAAGGAGCTCCCTTCCCCCTGCGTAACCCATCCTGGGCCAAGCAAAGCCACTGCAAAGCCGCTGCGCCGCTCGCCCGCCTCCCGCCCGCGTTTGGTCTCCGCCAGTTCCGAAAAATCTCTATCGAGTCCCCCGACGACCTCTCTCCCTCCTCTTCCCTCGCCTGTGACCATGTCCGCCGCCCCGAGCCTCGCGGCCGTGCCCACCAACTCGCTGCTCGAGGAGCTGCAGAAGCGCATCGAGTGCGCCGCCAAGAAGGAGCGCCGCACCATCTTCATCGGTGCGTGGCGCGCAGTGTGGTGGCGTTACGAGTATTTTGTACACGTCACTGATCAAATGCGACCGCTATGTTACAGGCCCCCCTGGCTGCGGTAAGGGCACGCAGTCGCCGCTGCTCAAGGAGGAGTACTGCCTGTGCCACCTGGCCACGGGCGACATCCTGCGCGCTGCCGTGCGCGAGGGCACCGAGATGGGCAAGAAGGCCAAGGCCGCCATGGAGGCGGGCCAGCTCGTCACGGACGAGATCGTGATCGGCATCATCAAGGATGCCATCAAGAACCCCGAGTGCCGCCGCGGCTTCATCCTGGACGGCTTCCCGCGCACGGTCGTGCAGGCCCAGAAGGTGCGATGACAGTGTGCTTGCTTGGATACAGGACGGTTGGGCGTTGGAGGCTAACTTTTTTCTGCTGACCATGGCGTATGGCAGCTGGACGAGATGCTCGCCAAGGAGAACACGGGCGTGGACGCCGTGGTGAACTTTAACATCCCGGACGAGGTGCTGGTGGAGCGCATCTCGGGCCGCCGCGTGCACCCGGCCAGCGGTCGCAGCTACCACGTCAAGTTCCACCCGCCGCAGGTGCCGGGCAAGGACGACGTGACGGGCGAGCCGCTGATCCAGCGCAAGGACGACAACGTGTCGACGCTCAGTTCGCGCCTCCGTGCCTTCCACGAGCAGACGCAGCCCGTGATCGACTTCTACCGCGCGCAGGGCAAGCTCACGGAAGTGAACGCCAACACGGAGAAGAACTCGGTCACGGAGCAGATCCGCTCGAGCCTCGGCCGTGACTAGATCCCTCCTCCCCTCCCAGCGGTTTGACTTGCAGTTGTGCCGATGCGAGCATGTAACGTGTTGCACTCGTCCCTCCAGATGAACGAAACAACCAAATAAGCCGACGACCTGCTTTCCCATTGCCTTGCACTGCAGTGGATCATGCTCGCCGGTGCTGTCATGTTAAACGAAGACGCTTCTCTCCCATCTGCAAGCTGCCATTGCGTTTCCTTGCTTGAGTCGCCGGCCGCATCCTCGTCATGTGTCAACTGCCCGAACACGTTGCACTTCCGAAGCCATCGGATGACGCGACGAGCTTCAAACGCTGTTCATTGGTTAAAACCCTGTCATGAGTTGTTGTTTGATGCATTTCGACCAATCCAATCACCTCAAAGGATTGTGCAACCAGGCCCACAACCGGTCCGTTCCGTTATTTCGTTGCGTGTCAACCGCTTGCCTTCCCCCCCTCCTGCCGTCCTCCTCCCCTCGTTTTACTGGATGACGCAGCGGGCTCGGATCGGGTTACGCTTCGAGTGTAACCCTCTTTTTTTTACAGCGCTTAACTATCGGACTCGGAGTGTCGACGCCACTTTCCCGATCAACATCATGGCCAAGAACGCGCTGCTGAACCTGTACTTGCTGGCCTTCAACGCGCTCTCGGGCGCCGGCTGGGCCTATGTGCTCTACCTGACGGTCACGAGCGTGCTGGCGCAGCGCGAAGCCGGCGAGGCGGACTGGAACGCCATCGCGCGTGGCGTCTGGGACTCGGTCGCGCTGCCGCTGCAGGTCGTGCAGACGCTCGCCGTTATGGAGATCGTGCACGCTGCCGTCGGCTTCGTGCGCTCGCCTTTGGGCTCTACGCTCATGCAGGGTGCGTGTTCTCCTGAAGCTGTAACCCGTCGTGTAACCAACCCTCCGCTAACTCCCCACGTCTCTGTCGACGACACGTAGTGAGCTCGCGCCTGTGGCTCGTGTGGGCCATCAACGTGCTGTGCCCGGACTCGCGCTACCAGTTCGGCTTCCCGCTCATGGTCTTCAGCTGGGGGCTCGTTGAGGTGCCGCGCTACTCTTTCTACGCGCTCAACCTGTACAACGCCGTGCCGTCCTTCCTCTTCTTCCTGCGCTACCACCTCTTCATGGTGCTTTACCCGTCGGGCGTGCTCGGCGAGGTGCTGTGCATGCTCAGCTCGCTCGGGTTCCTGAGCCAGGGCGCATACGCCGTCCAGATGCCCAACGCGCACAACGTGGCCGTCTCGCTCTACACGGTCGTGCTGCTCGTGCTCGTCGTCTACGTGCCCGGCCTGCCCGTCATGTACAGCCACATGCTCACGCAGCGCAACCGCGCCTACGCCAAGACCAAGACCGCCTAGATGCCCGGCACGACAGTAAAAGCGAGTGGAGGGGTGAGCGGTTGCTGCTTTACATAGCTGTAGTGACGGAGGGAGGGGGTGACGCTCTCGTCTAATGGATGAACACGCTTGACGTGCGAACCGTTGGTTCTCAAAAAGCGTATTTTATATGCCGCATAATAACTCTATCGGAGGCCTGTTCACTGTGTATGTCCCCAACACGTCAGAAGAGGAGAATAACCCAACGCCACGCACATCGGTCTCCACGCTGCCACATCGACCTGATCTAGGCCACTACAGACTAGAACGAGCTGCCCAGGTGCTCGTCGTCGCCCGTCTCCTTGGAGATGCGGCGCGAGACGGCGAACACCACGATGGCGATCACGCCCACGCCGCCCATAATCATCACGATTAGCGTCTGGTCCAGCCCCGAGTTGCTCGACAGCGTCGTGGAGGTCGTGCCCAGCCCCGATGCCGCCGTGTCGCCGCCGCTCGAGCCTTCATCATCCTCGTCAGAGCCTTCGTCCACGTTCTCGCTCGTCGTGGTCGTCGCGCTCTCGGCCAGCGCCGACGCGCCCGAGTCCGCCGGCTCGCTCGTTGTGGCGGTTGGCGTCGCCGTCTCGGTCGCGGCATAGCCTGTGCTCGTGCTAGTGCTCGTGCTCGCCGCTGAAGTCGCCGTTGGCGCCGCCGTCCTCGCGGCTGGAGCTGTAGTTGTTGTGGTCGGTGCAGTAGTGGAGGAGCCCGACGTCGAGCTCTTGGCCTCCGAAACCGCGTCGTCCGCGGTCACGGCCGTCGTGCCGCTAGTGGTCGCTGTCGACGTTGTCGTGGTCGTGGTCGTCGTACCGGACGCCGAGCCCGAGCTCGACACGGTCGTCGCCGACTCGGTCAGCACGCTCCAAATGTCTGACAGCGCGCGCCACGTCGCCGAGTCCTGCGTTCTCTCTTCCAAATCAGCCAATCGACCACGTCGAAGCGCCACACGCGCGCTAGGAGCGTCATCCGTCGCCGCCGTCGCCACGCAAAGCACCGTGAGACACAGCGCGGCCAGCCAGAACAGCCGGACGCGTCGCCATCGCGCGGAAGCGCCTCCAGGCATCCCACTGGTCCCCCGAGGTGTCGAGTCGCGCGCCTTCTAAGACCGCCCCCTGCACCTTCCTACCCGACGTCAACTTGCGGCTTAACGACTAACGCCGGCCTTTCCCGTTGTGAACGATCGCGGAAAACGTACAGTGAGCGCAATCTATAAGGTCACTCGCGGCAAATAAGTTTGGCCCGCGTCAAGGTTTCCTTGCGCCGTACGGTAAGTACCAATGCCAACAGGTGAGACCTGGCCCAAATGTTTCAGGAAACCCTAGATGGGCGACGGACGCGAGCTATTTGCTGCTGAGAAGCTGAAACGTCCACCCGGCAACTCGCTCTCTGAGAGCCAGCTGGTTCGCCAGAACTGGGGCGGATGACCTGTGAGCAATTATTCAAAGACCAGGGCTCCACCAAGACTGTAATAGTGGAAGTATTGAAATTGAACCTGTATAAACGAATGATTGACGCATGAATGACACTTCTGGACCAGCAACGGACGGTTATGGCTCGAGGGCAGCCAGAGCACCGACTCTACAGACAGGCGACAATCCAGTCGAACAAGCAATCGCGTCGGGTCGAGAAGTTGTCGCTTCTAGGTGAAACCAAAGTAAAATGCTCCTTAACAAGGTACATTGTGTTTTGATATGCCAATTCTCTAAACTCTATAGGCACCTGCTTTTGATAGTCTTACCAGTTGTACCTACTTTTTGCATGTAAAGCTGGGGTTTTCGTGGTCGGTGGAGACTTTGTCGATCGAAACTGCACCTGACGAACATGCGCGCAGTTCGCAACCTTTTATCCTCGTCACGCCCGCTCGGTCGATTGGCCGTGCTGATCGCGGCAAGGCTCCTCGCCTCATGCACTTGAATTTTGTGCGTCTTCGCATCCCATTTCGGCTTCTCCGGCGTGGCGACGAATGCCACGGCGGTCCCTTTTGGCGCACGGGCTGGGTGGGTGTGCGCTAAAGCATTAGGTCGACGCCATGTGGGCGTTGGCGTGCGCGCGGCTGCCTCTAGGTGCGTACAATGGTATCAATTTGGTATCAATTGGCCGCCATATTGCCGGAGTCACTTGTGCGTGCGTCAACCAGCCGCTGGCAAGCGGCGCCCACCGCCAGCGGGTACGCGGCATATCAGTGACTAGCGAGGAGGGAGCGACAACTGAGAGGGCAGTTGGGGCAGCGCAACTGTACGACTGATGAGCTATTACTGTATAGGCAGCCCCACCAGCATGAAGGGCGCTGTGCTGTATAATACCAAGAGTGGCCTGCTGACATTGCCGCGGTGGTGTGCAAACAGCTCGTCGTGATGCCACCACGCTGCCACGCTTATGAACTTCGTCGTGAGTTGATACCACTGATGCCTCGCCGCACAGTTTGACTATCCGATTACGAACAGAGCGCAGCCAGCCACCTTGCAGGTTCCGAGCTCCTTCACCATTCGCTCTCCACGTTGGCTGGCACGCATCTGGTCGATCATTCAGCTCGCGGGTGAGCAACCCGCGAGGCGAAGTGTCAGCTATCACAGCATTTCGGTCCTTTCGGGCCAGCGGCTATGGCCGCATGAACTCACAGCACGAACCTATTCGACACAACCCAAGCGCAACACTACCCGATACAGTACTATAGTGCTACCGTAGCCACTTACGGCGCTGTAGACCCGTGCGAACCACTGAAGCGACGCGTCACTGCTGTGCCTGGTTGAGCCAACAGGGCTCTCGATCCAGCACTAGTTTGCGTCAAACTCCCGCGACGCCCAGCCTAACTCTCCGTCGCCCGCGTCGACCACGTGGACGCAGCACACGCAGCTCAGCGACTGAAGACTGACAAATGCACCACACATCGTCCCGCAAACGCTCCTCCAAGCAGCGCGACCGATCGATCGGTCGGTCGGTCCCATCAAGCAGAGCAAGTCGAAAGCAAGGCCCGTGCAAGCAAACGGGGGAGTAAACAGTCGCATTCATTCTCGCCCAAAAGGTTCAAGGGGGGGGAAATGACAAAACCTGCGTATTAACTGCTAGGATTTGACAAAACTTGTCTGTTAAACTGTCGGTTACGTGTGCAATGCAGGTTTTGTCAGCAGTTTTTCAAATATGCAGCTTATGTCTGCACCAAATGTTGCAAACATCAGGCTGACCAGAAAACAAACCCACCCGCCAAACTCGAACCTGCCAAGTGTTGGCCAGCCAGTCCCCTTCCCAACCACACCGCGACTGGAAAGCTACCAAGTGCCTAGAAGATGAGGGACACCTCAGAAGCACCACTTGCTGCTGGAGACGAGTTCTCCTCTTCTCCAGAGGCGCTTCATGCAGTCCAGGACTACGCGCTTGTGCAACGGAAGGCAGTTCACGACAAGTAGCAAGGCGGGAACCACAAGCTGATTTGTTGCGTGTCAGACACGTGTGGATTCTTCGTTCGAGTCTACAAACACGAGAGCAAGGAGACGACAGCTAGACCGCGTTGACAGATATCGTCGCTGGACCTTCAACACATCAACTGCCCAGTACAACCAAAACCAACCCAGCGCCAGATCTCGGAGATGAAGGCATTTCAGGCAGCGGTCGGAGCGAACCCCTCAACCTCAGCCAAGGTCTTAATCAGGCAGCTGCAGGGGAATGAGGCCATCAACGTCGAGGGCTACAAGCGCATGGTGTACCGAGCGACATATGCTGTGAAGGTTATGGCTCATGGAGACGTAGAGGTCAGCTTCACGAAGATCCCTGGCTTGCTGGAGACGTTTGGACGGCTCAATCCTGGCAGTCACACAACCTTCGAGAAAGACGACGAAGGGCGCTTTCGGCGATCAATCGTGGTCCCTCCGACTTCTGCGTGGGCGCTTCAGCACTGTCAGCGGATTGTCGGATTGGATGGCGCTCACGCAAAACACCAATGCTACAACGGAACACAGCTGTTGTTGGCCGGACGTGACGGCAACATGGAAAACATCGCGCTGGCAGTCACACTCGTCGAGAAGGAGATCAAGGACAACTACGAATGGTTCTTCGCGCAGTGCAAGCTTGGGGGCATCCAGTTCTTGTACCCGCTGATGTTTGACCGGAATGCTTCGCTGATCGAGGTGTGCAGAGAGCGCCGCATCGACCACAAGTTCTGCTCGTCGCACATCCAGCGCAACGTGCTGACTTCCTTTGCCATGTTCACCGCGAAGCAGAAGGCATTGGTGTGGCAAATTCAAGGCAGCACTAGCCTAGAAGAGTACGAGTCGCAACTCAAGATTACTGAGGTCGAGTGCGGGAAGTCAGCGGCCGACTACTTGCGATCTATACCGCCAGAGCGCTGGGCTGTATTCCCGAACTTGGGCAAGGTTCTGATGTATGGATGACGCACTCCCAACTTCGTAGAGTCGGAGAACGGTGCAACTCTGACTGAGGGACTGCAAGACATGGCTCTGTTCGCGTACCTCCGGGAGACCATGAACTAGTTCATGAACGACGCCTTCCATCGACACCAACAAGCTCTACAATGGCAGACCAAGGGACCCTTCGTCACGCCAGCCGCTGAAAAGCTATAGCGCAAGCAGAACGAGCTGGTGGGGCGATACCCGGTGAGACCGTGTACTGCTGATGTGATCTACGTCGTGGCAACGAACGCGTTTCCCCAGATAACGCGCCGCGTCAACCTGAAGACAAAGGCATGCACGTGCATCTACATGGACCAGCGGCGGATCCCGTGTCTGCACTTCATCGCAGCGCTACACAACAGGGGGCTGATGGACACAATTTGGGAGGCATTTGGTACAGAATATGCCGTGACCTCGTACTGCGATGTGTTTTGCGACACAAGCGTCCACATTCCCATCGAGAGCGAGGTCACGTCTGATTCTTCCGTTCCCCTACCTATTGTCGTACGTGGTGCCGGTAGACCTGTGCAGAGACTGTAATGGGCTAAACCTGTAGCCATTACATGAAGGTTGGCTGTGTGGGACACACCACCTTCGGCGTGCATTATGGTTGACATGCGACAAAGCGAGTCCCACATGCACGGGTGACGTCATTACGCTGGGCGAATGATGTC
>JAADXW010000233.1:0-29279 GCA_023337975.1 Phytopythium ostracodes
GGACGAGCTGCGCGTCGTCACCGTCCTTGTCCGGCGGGAAGAGCCACTCGTCCGTAGGGATGTCGCCGACGTCCACGTCGCACAGGAACGCCAGCAGGTCGTCCACGCCCGCGTTCTTGTCGTCCATGGCGCTCGAACACTGCAACTACTGAGAAAACACACAACTGCTCGCAGTACCGGTACAGTATCGGTATTAGCACAGGATTTTTCTGCAGTCGAATGGAGACTTCTGTAACATATAATTATTAAGTTGACGCTGTACAGTCTATCCTCCGTTTTCAGCCACCACTACCATCGCATAGCCTAGCACAAATTTTAGAATCTGATGAAAAAGTGGTACAACCTTGTTATTTTTTCTGGCCAATCGCCGATAGCCTTGCAGTTTTTATCAGTAATACGGTAACTGAAAAGAGAGGATAATTATATTCATTCTGATTGTGTATTGGTTGGTCGCCGCGTTGTCGCCACTAGGATGCGCACGGCAACAGGATACACGTTGCTACTGATCAAATAACAATTTACACATCAATCTGGTGATCCACACCAATACAGTACTGGACGCAAACTAGATTGACTTTCAGATCTAGGCATTGTTATAAACCTGAGAAATTCCATTCAACTCGAGCTGCATGTACTGCAATCCATTCGCTCCGCCGAACCTACGGGCCAAAGCCAACTAACTGCACGTCCGAGCCCGAGAGAGTTTGCAATGAAGAAAACGTCACTAAATGTAATCGGAAGGGCCGGACACCACGCGGCCACTCCGCTCCAGGACTTACGGCGCGTGCGACGTGATCGGTGACTGCTCCGAGTACTCGTGGCGCGTCTTGCTGTGGTGGTCGTCCGGCGTCATGTCGTGCGCCTTGTCCTTCACGTTGGCCGCGGTCGACTGCGTCTTGTCCTTGGCACTCGACGCCGCCGACTGCGCCTGGTCCTTGACGCTCGACGCCGCTGCCTGCGTCTTATCCTTCACCTTTTCTGTCGTCGACGGCTCGGTCGACTCCACCTTCAGGCCGTGCAGCGTGTCCGCCACGTAGTCTAGCGACGTGTTGAGCATATGCGTCGCCTTCTCTTTGATGCCGGGGCCTTGCTGCTGCTGCGAGCTCGGCGTAACCTTCTCCTTGGCCGCGTAAGCCGCGTCCGTCATCTCGTCCTTGGTCGATTCGGCGCCCGATGAGAGCTTGGACGTGGTCGACGTCCCAGTCGACGACTGCGACGGCGAGAGTTGGCGCTTGAGGGCCTCATAGCTCGACCACGCCGTCTCGCGGGTCGAGTTCATGAGGCCAACGGCAGAGCTCTGCGCCGATTGCGTCGCGCCGACGATCTTCTCCTTGGCGGCCTGCAGCTTCGACGGGCTGGACGACGACTGGTCACCCTCGTACGCCTTGGCGCGCTCGGCAAGGTGGTTGAGCGTGTTCATCATGTCCTCGACCGACTGACGCGCTCTGTTCATCATGTCGTCCGACACGTTGTTGCCCTTGCGGCGGAAGTCCTCGCTCAGCTGCTTCATCTATTCATTGGCATCAAGCAAGGGGACGTCAGTCGGCTAGACAAGCCGTGGTCACAAATACCGTCACATGCGTACCTTTTCCACTGCCGACTCGGCGCTGGAGATCTCACGGTTGATCTCGCTGGACGACGTCGACGACAGCTTGTGCTCACGGTCGTGGTCTGCAATCACGTCCTTCAGCTGCAGTTACAATCAACATTAGCCATCGCGTCGACCTCGCTCTCTCCATTGATGAGCAACCAACGTACCGACTGCAAGTAGGCAGACGTCTGATCGGCGCTGCGTCGGAGTCCGTCCTGGAGCTGGTCAGGCATGGCGCTCGCCACGCTGCTGGTCGCCTGCTTGGCCTTCTCGCCCATGGTGTCGGCCGCCGAGCTCGCCGTCGTGCTGGGCGTGTTGGCCGTCTGGTTGGCCGACTGGCGCATCGACTCCGTCGTCGACTGCGAGCTGTGCGAGCCTTGGTGGTGACCAGCGGCCGACAGCGGGTCGTAAGTCGAGTGATGGGCGTGAGAGCCCTGGGTCGCGCCGAGCAGCGGGTCGCCGTGGCCGCCCGTCGACGTCGTAGAGTGGTGCGTCGAGTGCGCGTCGTAGCCCGAAGGCTCGTCGTGGCTCGAATGGGAGCCCATGCCCAATTTCGAGGCAATCTTTGATCCGGTGCCCTCATGTGACTCATGCGAGCCCTGGTGCGTGCCATGCGACTCGTGGCTCGAAGGCTCGTTGTGGCTCGAGTGGGAGCCCATGCCCAATTTCGAGGCAATCTTTGATCCGGTGCCCTCGCGCGACTCATGCGAGTCCTGGTGCGTGCCGTGCGACTCATGCGAGCCCTGGTCGCCCGACTTGGACGCATCCTGGTTCTTGTTGCGGTGGAAGTGGAACATCCTGGCGGTTGGCGCTAGTCGAAAGCTTTGAAGTGGTGGTTGCTTGCTGGTGGTTGCTTGCTTGGAACGAGTGATAAGCAAAAGTGAGGAGCGGCAGAGTGCACGCCTCGAGTCTCACTCAGCTCTCGTCGCTCGGTCCCCGTTCTCGTCCCCGTTGTCGACCGGGCCCGTTTAATTTTAAAGAAGACTCCCCCCGACATGTCGACGGGTGCTGTCGCATGTTGGCCGGCGACTCCAACGGTGGCAACTACGAGCGTTGGGGCTGGCGCTTGGTGGGTGAGGCGACCCGACCGCTCGAGAACCGCGTTGTCGTCCACCATTCTTGAAGAACGCGCAACGCCACGGCGCGCCCATTATTCACTCCATCTTTGCCAGCCAGCAAACGCGCGACAGGGCTTGAGCTTGGGGACCCGTTGCCGCGTCACGTCGACTCCTGGCGGTGTTAACGGTCGCATCTCGTGTCGCGGACGCCTTTTCTTGCTTGTTCCTCGGCCAGATCTCGACTTGCTTCTTCAAGCACGCGCGGCGCTGCTGTTCTGTTCTTCCCCTGTTGTAGTGACGCCACCCAATGAGTTCCGGCGGACTCCAGCAACCGGGCGGCTCGGGCGTGGGCCATGTGACGCCCGACCTGCGCAAGCAGCTTGACGACACCGTCGTGGAGACGGACCGCTTCCTCGACACGGTCGGTCGTTCTGGACTCCCTTGCGAGAATCACTCCGTTCACCTTGTCGACCACCTTTGGTGGCTGCGACGTGTGTGTGTCAAACACTGTGCAGCTGAGCGACAAGCTGGCGCAGCATGACCGCGAGCACACGCTGTTCACGCCCGCGTCCGAGTACTTGAAGGGAAGCGTGGAGCATGTCCGCAGCGCGCTCGACGAGGTATGCGCATTCAGATTGCTGGTCAATGGCTTGTGACCATCAAAGACCTCGTGTGTTGCTCGCAGTTTAAGCGCGACGCGGGGCGCACGGACGCCGAGCAGGCGTCGCACGAAGACCGCGAGGCTCTCGCGATGTCGCTCGACAACCTCAGCTGCGCCGTCGAGAGCCTCACGCACTTTGCTCGCGCGTTCGACGAGCACAAGCGCTCGCTCCCGCACGCGGCGACCCACGAGACGGCGAGCTCGCAGCATCCGCACGGCGCGATCACGCAGGACTCGGTCGAGAAATTGGTGCGCTCGGTGCTCACGCACGTCCACCTGGGCTTCAACACGCTCCAGCGCAGTCTCGGCCAGGTGGAGCACCACGGCAACCCGCTCCAGCGTGAAGCCCCGCCGTCGAAGGACAAGGAGGCGCAGGCCAAGCCGAGCCGCGCTCGACGGAACTCGATCAACGTGGAGTCGCTGGAGGACGAGGGCGATATCGGCTCGTTCGGTCACGAGGGCCTGAAGGTCGGCCGCGGATACTCCGGTCGCATGCAATTTGCTGATCAGGTGGGGCCGGCTCCGTGAGATGTAGCCGGAGTCGAGTGTTAGCTCGACGGAGGAGAGTGAGAAATGGATGCATGTCGTAGGTTAGCTTGCCGTGGAGCTTGTCTGCAGGACTGATACCTCTATATACGATACACCGTTGGTTTGCGGTCTGATGAATGCGATGCAGAGCTGCTCATGGGCTGATGCAGGTCACAAGCAGTTGAATTGTTTGCTAATTTACTTTCGCTGCCGCTTCCGGTTGCGCTGGTTGCTGTTGTTGTTGTTGCCGTAGTTGTTGCCACGCCCCAGGCCTGTGTACTTGACCATGCGCGACGTCATCTCCTCGGCGGAGACTTCCTCGCGCAGTTCCTTCTCCTCCGACTCAGTGTAGCGCAGTTGGCGGTTGCAGTCGCGGAACTCGTCCTGCCCCAACCAAGCAAGTCCAAACGCATATGAACAACACTGATGGTGTGACGACGAGGATATTGAGGCATATAGTGGACGCGCATACCTCGACGCCCTTGTTGAATCCTCCAAATGACCGGCGCCCGAAAATCAGGGGCAGCGACGGGTCGGGAACATCCCGGACGCAGACGATCAATGACCTGGACGAAAGAACAGCAGCACGACGCGTTAATACACCACCTCCTGGGAGAGATTTTCCGCGCTGAGGTGTTGGCAACGCACTCGTCCTGCGGCTCCTTGGGCACTTCGGTCCAAGAGTCCTGCTTCTTGCGCTCCTGCAGCGCCGCCTTGCGCTCCGCCTCCGTGTGCTTCTTGCGCTGCATGAACTGCATGATATCAACGAAAATCACGTCAGTGACCATGGCCGACGGAGGCTTCCCACGACAGATGCAATGCAAAGTGCATGCACGCGCCTTCATGGCCAGCGTCTTCTGGGACAGCGTGGCGGCCTTCTTGGAGGGCGCATTCTCGCGCTCCGGCAGCGCCGACCCGCCGATCTTCTGCGCGAGCGGCCTGGTAGAGACCTTCACCTCCTTCTTGTCGCCCTGGCGCGGCTTGCTGCTCCCGGGCTTCCACATATTCGCCGCCTTGAACGGAGCGCACCTTGCGTCAATTGGCGCCGTAATGTATTTCGGGTCGTATCGCTTCGCGGGCGGGTGGTGGAGCACAGGACGCGGGTGCTTTTGACTACCGGGTAAGATTCGGGACGCATTTATACCATTAAATTGGGGATTGTCCTTTTAGAAACGTCGACCACGGTACTTATCGGCCGGTCAGTGCGACGCGCCGGAGTGCTGTTCTTTTTTTTTTTTTCTCTCTCCTTCCTTCCTCCTCCACATCTCGTCTTTTATCCCTGATGATTGGCTGAAAATTTGTTCTTATAACGCAGTAATTGGCCATAAATGCAACGGATTTACTCGTCCGGGCGAGAAAGGGAGGAAGGCGAGCGGCACATGCCTCAGACTAGGAGGGACAGGGGACACGCGAGCCCAAAGACTCCAAACAAGAAAACCGCGGCCGAGAAAGGCCGACGTCCCCCCACCGACACCTCACCGCCGCGCACGCTCGCCGCCTCCCTTGCCTCTTATCGCGACGGGGGACAGAAAACAAGAAGAAAGGGCGCCCTCCCTTTCCCCATTCGCGTGTAGTGACCAGCCCAGACCGGCGCCACCCCACTCGGGTGAGGACCGAGACTTTAGAGTTGGAGATGGCGGTGGAAATTGAGACGGTAGACCCGGCGGCTGCTGCGGCCGTCCCCGCGGCGGGCGACTCGGCGATGCTGTCGCCGACGAACTCGTCCGTGGGCGCTCCCGACTCGCTGCGGCTGTCGGAGATCGAGAGCGCGCACCTGTGCGCGACCGGAAGGATGAAGATGGAGGAGCTGTTCCGCCAGTGGCTCAACGTCGAGGGCACCAAGGAGATGATCCAAGGCATGGTCGAGGACCTGCGGGCGGGCAAGGAGCTGAACTTCGAGGCGTTACTCGCCAACACGGCGAGCGCCGCGCCCAGTTCGAACGGCGGCGCGCACAGCGGCGGTGAGTCGCCCTCGCGCAGTCCCAAGCGCCCGCCGAACTACAACCAGTTCTCGATGCTGGGCGGGATCGTCAACGGCGACATGAGCCCCAACAACCGCAAGAAGCACCACCTCGTCAGCTTGTTTGGCGACGAGCTGCACGCTGTTGCTGAGGCGGCGTCCGTGCCAGCAAAACAAGCTGGAGACGATGCGGCCGCTTCCCCAGCAGTTGATGACGTTGAGATGAATGAGAACCAGGCTGACATCGCGGACGATAGTGTTGCGGACAACGAAGATGGTGATGCGACCATGGACGACGACAAGGCAGGGGATATGGCTGGCCCCAAGACGCAGATCCCCCGGTTCTACACCCCAGGCGAGAGCCGACGCGGCCGTGCGCGCGGGATGTCGGTCGATTCCATTGCTAGGAAGGCGGTACGAACCTTTTCGTTATATGCATACCTGTTGATGTTGCATATCCCTTGTTGCCAGCATCTCGAGGGCTCATCGAGGTATCTGTGGACAGAACGATATTGAGACCCGGTTTCAGGACTTTCCCGAAGGCATGAAGGTCGAGGACTTCGTGGCCATCACGAAGGATCTGTGCGGCTTCCCGTCCTTCTTCAATGCGCCGTTTTTCCGTCGGGTCATCACGACAGCCAGCACCGGAGGCGATGCACCGGCGGATGCGACGCCGGAGGGAGCCGAAGGTGACAGCGCGCCGCAGCGGATCACGAGAGAAATGTTCCAGTCCTACTGGAACCGTGAGCTGGCGCCTTTCGACAGTATCGAGCGCTTCTTCCGAGTTGTGAGTGGATCACGCGGAAGGAGTGTGCCAGGATCATGCGAAAACCGGATGCATGCTCATCGACCTGCCCATCTTGTGTCCTACAGGTGAAACAGCCACAGAACAACCACATCGAGCGGGACGACTTTGCCCCGTTCCTGCATGGTGAGCGGCTGCTGCAACTGCTTCTGCTCAATTGCAGCTGAGATGAAGAGCTGACGGTGGCATCGATGTTGCTGTGCACGACAGAGCTACTCAAGTACCATCCTGGTCTGGAGTTCCTTGGCGGCACGCCGGAGTTCCAGGAGAAATACGGTGTGTAATTGTGCGCCAGCGACCTCGTTTGTGAAACACAATAACCGAAGCTAACCTCGTTGTGTGCTCTTGCGATGTCTAGCATTAACTGTTGTCGTCCGTATATTCTACTCGGTGGACCGCGACAGCAGCGGCAAGATCACACTGCGGAAACTGCGCCGCAGTAACTTGGTTTCGGCGTTCAACTGCGTCGACGAGGAAGAGGACATTAACAAGGTAACCGCAGCGCTGGACCTGCTCGTTGAGGATGTATGCCGTTCCACAAATTGGCTGATGTTTCTCATCATTGTGTGCATGATAGGTGAACTCGTACTTCTCGTACGAGCACTTTTACGTGCTGTATTGCAAGTTTTGGGAGCTCGACACGGACCACGACTTCCTCTTGAGCCCCGACGACCTGGTCCGATACGGCAGCCACGCGCTGACGCGAATCATCGTGGACCGGATCTTCGAACGTGCCCGGCGCCCGTTCGCGCGAGTCCAGACGCTCACGGCCGAAGAGAAGAAGAAAATGAGCTACGAAGACTTTATCTGTAAGTGCTCTGCTTCTTCTCACCTGATGCATGAGAACCGCTGGGCTGACGCCACGTGCTATTGGTTTCTTTTGATGATGCGCAGATTTTATGCTGTCCGAGGAAGACAAGAGTAACCCTGTCAGCCTGAGATACTGGTTCGAGCTGATCGACACGAACGAAGACGGCGTGATCCGCGCCGACGAGATGCGCGCGTTCTACAAGCACCAGGTCCACCGCATGGAGTGCCTGGGCCATGAAGTCGTGCCGTTCGAGGACATTCTCTGTCAGATGTAAGTTATCAGCTTCGGCCAGAGTGGTATTAGCTTGTGGCGTGTCTGACAGTAGTGTTGGTCGCTTCACCAGGGCGGACTTGCTGCATCCTGAAAAAGACGGCGAGTTCTACCACAAGGACCTGATCCGTCCCGACAAGATCCGGGTCTCGGGCGTGTTCTTCAACGTGCTCTTCAACCTGAGCAAGTTCATCGAGTTCGAGCAGCGTGACCCATTCCTGTTGCGGCAGCAGCTGGCCGAGCCAGAGCTCACGTGAGTGCCTGCTGACATTCCGGGTCGTCGAGAATGATGAAGTATCTGACCAGACTATTTTTGCTGTTGTTGATGTGGCAGTGACTGGGATCGCTACGCCCGCGCCGAGTACGCTCGCTTGGCGATGGAAGAGGAGAGCCGCGAGGAAGACACGGCGATGGACATCGACACGATGGACGGGTGGTACGTCTCGGACGAGCAGGAGGAAGAGGTCGACGTGATGGGCGCCGGCTCCGGCGGCGACAGCAGCGGCGGTAATAGCGAAGGAGGCCAGGGACAGACCGTCGAAGCCCCATTCTAATTCAGTTGGTGGGATGGGGTGAGGTTAGATTGAAAGTCGCGTGCATGTAGTGTCCAAGAGTCCAGGAAATGCCAACGCCGTAGGCCATCGCCGTGGGAACGCAACGTGAGTAGACTCAAGCACGAGGAGTGGGAACGACAGTTGACGGACAAGTGAGCCGAGCGCGTAGGGGCACGTGACGTATAGATTTGAAGAGATAATTGTGATGGCTCTGTTTGCTGCGAGGCGTCCGTCAGTTCTAATCACAGTGTACTCACTGCGTCTTGCGCTGCGCTGCCGCCTGCGCCTCCTTGAGCCCACGCAGTCGGTCGTTGCACTGCTTGAGCTCCTTGACAATGCCCTGGCACTTGGTCCAGTCGCGATCGTACTCGCCCAGGCAGTCCTCAAGCTTGTAGTACTCCTTGGAGCAGCCCATTTTCTCGATCATGTCGTCGATGTCCAGGTCCTCCCCAAAGTCGCTCTTGCTGCCAGCGTGCAGCCCCGGCGTGGGCATGGGCGCCGCGCTCTTGCCGCTCATGTCGATCGCTTTCCCGGTGTCCTGTTCGTCTATGGGACCGCGGTGATTGGGATACTTGGGGTTGATGGATGAACGCGCCGAGCCGAGCCGAGCCGAGCTCAATCAAGCCGATCCAAGCCACAGCGATGCGAACTTACTGGTTTGGATGAATCGAACTTAATCCAGGAAACAGCTGCTCCGAGCCGTCGACGACGGCTCGTCGGCTTCCACGGCACCCAATCACCATGCTTCAAATGTGCATTCAAGTTCGACCATCACTCTTGCTTGTCTTGGATTTCGATTGACGTCACCTGCCCGCTTCCCGCCGCAAAGTGACCCTGACGGTCTCCCGGTCATCCCTCCCCCCTCTCGCTTGGTCAGTTTCCACCGCTTCCCCCCTCGGGCTCACTCTTGCATTCACCAAGTCAACCAAGACCAGTGGTTGAAGCGCAGCATACTTTAACGATGGAGCGCGCGCACTCGCACGACCACCACCATGGGCACAGTCACGACCACGGTCACAGCCATGACCATGACCATGACCACGACCACGGCCATGACCACTCGCACCATCACGACCACTCGCACCACCACGGACCGCCGGCGATGGACGTGGACGAGCTGGTGCGGCGCTTTATGATGGCCAAGGGCCGCGCGCCGACGCCGGACGAGGAGCGGCAGCTGCGCGAGCACGGACACACGCACGAGCACTTTGAGCACGCGGGCGAGTTCGCGGAACGCGAGGCGATCAAGCACGGGCGCGACTTCTCGCAGCGCGCGTACACGGTCGGCATCGGCGGGCCGGTCGGCAGCGGGTGTGTTGTGCACCAGACCTAGTGCCATTTGTTTTGTTATACTGCTCACTGATGCGGTCATGCGCGGACGTGATATGGCGGACGAACAACAGGAAGACAGCGCTGATGCTCGCGCTTTGCCGCGCGCTCAAGGACCGCTTCAGCATCGCGGCGGTTCGTGGCGCGCCTCGAACTCTGAAGCGTTAGCTGGCGTTCTCTGACTTGAGTGAATTGCCCGAGAATAGGTCACGAACGATATCTTTACGCGGGAGGACGGCGAGTTTCTGGTGTGTCACCAAGCGCTGCCCGAGGAGCGCATTCGTGCGATCGAGACGGGCGGGTGCCCCCACGCCGCCATCCGCGAAGACATTTCGGCCAACCTGCAGGCGTGCGAGGACCTCACGGACGAGTTCGATGCACAGATGCTGCTCGTTGAGTCTGGCGGAGGTATGCCTGCTTCATCGTTTTCAGATCCACGTTGCATTTGTCTAATACGTGCGTGCCTTTTGCACTCGTGTAGACAATCTGGCCGCCAACTTCAGCCGCGAGCTGGCCGACTACATTATCTACGTGATCGACGTCGCTGGCGGCGACAAGGTGCCGCGCAAGGGCGGACCTGGCATCACGCAAGCCGATCTCCTGGTGCGTTACCCTGTAATAATCATAAAAGATTGGCCAAGAGACTCACGTTTCTCATTCTGCTGCTGCTTACCTTATAGGTGATCAATAAGATCGATCTGGCGCCGCACGTTGGCGCGGACCTTGGCGTCATGGACCGCGACGCCAAGAAGATGCGCGGCACTGGACCGACCGTGTTTAGCCAGATCAACGCTGGCAAGGGCGTCCAAGAGATCATCGACCACATCATCGCGGCGTGGCAGGCCGCTGGCAACAAGGCGTAAGGCGTAGCATGCCAGTTGGTGCTGTCCATCTCATTTATGGCGTGCTCTCGCAACCGTGGACAGTCTACAGTGCGAGCGTGGCAGACCGAAAGGGAGCTGTCTGTCGAGTTGAATCCTAGTATTTTTTGACACAATGACGGTTCCGAAGGCACCTCTCGCCCAATCAACTCATCTTCAGTCGGTGAGTATTACACAGTGCGGCGCAGGAGAGCAGCGAGCCGCAAGAGGTCGTCCCCGTTCGCACACTGGAGGCTTGACGTCTCCGCCATGACTACTTCCAGCGAGGTGACGTGAACGCAGATGCGCACTAACAGCAGCATGGCGAGGATCAGCCAGCAGGGCCACAGTGTGCGGCACCCTCCGGACTTCTGCTCGCGGATCCACCAGTTTCGCAGCAGATCTCGCATCGCCGTAAGCACCTCAAGCCACCACTCCACATTGAAAGACGCGACTGGCGATTTCTGCAATGCTGGTGTCAATGCCAAAGCTTGGGTGTCGACGGCCACTCCACAGTCAGTCCGCTCGTCCTGTGCTTCGCGATCTTCGGGTTCATAGGCGCGCAACAGTTCTTCCAAGAGCGGCTCCAAACTGTCGGAACGTTTACAGTCCGAAGTCGATGCTGCCGTGTCTGAGTGAACGATGCTTGCGCGCTGCAACGCCTCTTCGAGCACCAGCAATGCCGCGTCGAGGTGCTTGCAGTGGTCCTGGATCATGAGTTCCATCGTGCTCACGGCGAGCTTGGAGGTTGAGCGTAGTGAGCGAATCATATCGACGCGCTGCTCGCTTTGCTTGCTATGGAGCACACGGTAGTGATCCAGCGCTGCCACCACCTTGTCAACGTCCTTCGACGAGAGTTTCGCGCCTTCAACATGGCTCTCACTCTCGCTATCATTTACCGCCTTACCGTTGCCGTCACTTCGGTGCTTCTCCACGAGCGGTAGCTCAGACGCACCGCCGTCGCTCTCTTCAGCATTGTCCTCGTGGTCAACGCTCGTGCTGTTGTTGTCCTCGTCGAGACCATCCAAGACAGCGCTCCACTCGGACGACAGTGACGCCGTCAGCGTCAAACTTGAACGAGGCACTCGCATTGTTTTCCCGTTTGCAGCGCCCCGCATCGCAAAATTGGTCAAGTTCATCACCAACCCCTCACTCGAATGGTGCTTCGAGTCGCTGGCAGCTGTTACAGCCCCGAGCCAGTCGCGCGCGTCATGAGTAGGTAAGCGAGCGCAGCGCGCCTCCAGCTTCGAGCGCGCACGAGAAACACGTCGCTGCGTATCGTTCAGCGCGCCGTGCAACTCCCGGTGTGTACTACTTAGCTTCCGCCGAGTAAATCTGAGTGTGCGCGATATCGGGTCGAGCAGATTCACTGTCCGGAGGCGATGATACTCCGCAAGCTCTGTAAGGAGTCTTGGAAGCTCCACGACTCCAACCGTTGGTTCTTGTTCTTTGCTGGTGTTACCAAGCTCACCAACAGCATCTTCATAGCTGGTTGTGGATACTATCAGCCGGGTCGATTTGTGCGACCTTGCCATCTTCCGGAGCCGTTGGACGAAGTCTTCTTCCATTGGTGCCATGCGCACAAAGATGTCGTTCAGCCAGTTTAGCATCGCCACAAATACCGCGCACGTCTCCGCCGCGCGCGCTTCCTGCTCAGTATTGTCGTCTGGATCGTTGGATTCACTTCCACCGTGCTCTTGGTCGCTCTGATTGTTCACAAGACTCTGGTTTTCTCTGTTCTTGACATCGCGCTCGTGCCCAATCCGTAGCTCATCTCGAAGCTCAGCAATGTGGCGACGTGAGGAAGTGATCAAGGTACTGTACGCGCGCAGCGCGTCTAGTGTTCGCTGGCCAAGCGATGCGATCCGCCGAGTGTCTTCAGCGCGCAGTTGCTCGACGATATTGGCAATCGCTCGGCGCTCGGCGTTGCGTTTCCGCTGCAGCTGTCGCGCGCGAGATGCAGCAACATCGTGCTCTTCGCTCTGCATGCGCCCTTGCTCTTCCGTATTGGTGGCGTCGGTCCGCACGGCGGCGTCAGCGGCAGCGCGCAGCCCCTGGCACGCCACATCGAACGCGTGCTCCTTCTCAAGCACTTCATCAAGTTCAGCTAGCAGCAACGCGACTCGATTCTCGTGCTGGATCTTGAGGTCGTCCAGTTCCTTCGTGACTGCAGTTCGAAGCGCCGGCGCGACGCGCGCGTTGGTCGCCGCCGTCGCCGCCACAAACTGCTCGAACGCGAGGCTCACGCGCGCGAGCTCGGGCGCGTCCCGCCGCGCGGCGTCATTCACGTCCGACGGGATGGCGATCGGCAGCCCGGCGTAGTCGCGCGCGTGCTGCTCCTCCGCGTCCGCGAGCGCACCGAAAAAAGCCGCGGGCGCCGCGCACGAGCTTGCCGACACGTTGCGTGCGCGCTGCTCCAGCCGCCGTAGCAGCAGCGCGTGGTGCGCCGTCTCCACCGACGGCATCGCCTGCGCCCGGTAAACTAGTTCGATGCTGTCGAGCTTCCCCAGCGCGCAGTAAGTACTGTAAGTATGGGGAAATGATACCAAGTGAGAAAGTGCAACCCGGAAGGGAAACCAGGGAAACCAAGGAAACCGCGGAAACAAATAAGAAGAAAGGGGAGAAACCCTTACACAAACGCTCTTCAACGTTGAGGAGGAGTGTATCGTGGTCGCAAGAAGCATGCGGTCAGCGTTTTACACTTGGATAAAGTATGGTGTTGGGTTTAGTTTAGTAGATTCGGGAAACAGAGGTGGCCAAGAAAATGCAACGGCGGTTCGTTTCGAGCGTGTGAAGTGACGGTCGAATTGGCGACTTGCACGTCTTCATAGAGCAAGCGGTCGGTCGCGTGCCGCGTCGGCTTTCCCGCGTTCGACTGGTCGCGCGACGCGGGCTTTCCACGGGTCGCAGGGGCGCCCGGAACGGCGTCCGGAACGGCGCCCAGAACGGCGTCGGTGGCGTGCCGGTTCTATCTGTCGGCCCGGTTAGTTACTCTGGGTTACACTGTTGGGGCCTGGGACGGGAGCGAGACAGCTTTTCCTGCGAGGCGACGGCTGTGGGCCGGCAAGGGCAACCGTGGCCTATCCTTAGCCGCAGCGTCGCGAGGCTGGCCAGGAATAGCGCCCGCCGGCGTCGAATGAGTGCTCCGTCCGACCTCCAGCCTGCGGAAACGCGCGCTCGCCCGGCGCCTATTTCCGACACGTGTGGGTTGCTTGCTGCCTATGCGCCGTAACATGCGCTGGTGCCTTTATTTACGGACTCTTGCTGCTGTCGTTGCAGGGTAGCTGTACGTTTGCGTGCCCGAGCTAGTGGCCAAACGCGCGCCGTCGCATGCCGCTATAAAAAGAGCCTGGGCAGCGATCGAGTCACGCGCGCGGTGGATTAAGAAAAAGGAGCGCGCGAGGGGCTGACGTTCGCCTTCTGGCCGCCTCCTGTCGGCTCCTGTTGCCTCTATCGCCGCCGCCGCAGCGCGGCATCGCTCTATGGAGTGGCTGCACCTCACTTGCTCCGGTCAAGACGTGGCTTCATCGCTGACTTCACGAGATGAGCCGACTCACGAGACTCGGCAGCGACGTTCCTGTTTACTTCCCGTCGATCGTGTCAACTTCGACGTCCCTAACCGGCGCGGCGGGGGCTGAGCAGAAGCTCTTCACGCCGAGCCCACCGCAGAAGGGACGCCATCATGGCAAGAAGCAACACCATGGAGGTGACGCGCGCGTGCAGCTCGAGCCGCTGCGTCCCCCTCTGAATACTCCTGGTAATGGTGCAAGTGGTATCACGAGCGCTCGGCTGTCGGTGAGCTCGTCGTCGGGGCGTATCTCGTGGGACTCCAAGGTGATGGAGGGCGGCAGCACGATCGCCGAGAATGTGGCTACGTTCCAGGAGCTGGACCGCAAGCTCCAATTCTACAAGCACCTGTCGGCACTCAAGTTGCGCCGCGTCGTCATGTCTGAGCACGAGCTTCTTCGCAAGCTTGATGGCGTGCTCGCGGCCACCGCTGCAGCGCTCGATGCTGACCACGCGCTGCTTTACGCAGTCGACGACGCCACAGCTGGACTCAGCGTCACCGCGAGCACGAAACCTGGAGTTGTCGGGTTCCAAGTGTCTATGGGTCAGTATGCATTGCGCGATCAGCTACGCTTGCAACCTGGGGCCGACTGTGATGGCGGCGACATCGATAGCGAAAGTGGCGATACTATCACCACTTTGGGTGACGGTGGTAGCACTGGTCGGGCACCAGCGGACGAGCCAGCAGTGATCTACGTGCCGAACCTCGAGGCTCTTTCCACTTACAACTGTGAGGTTGACGTGGATTCGCGGGCCGCCGGTTGCACGACCAGCAACAGCGATGGTACTGCTAGTGAAGTGACCGGCCTTCCGACCCGCAGTGTTGTCGCGGCTACGATTGCAGACGAAAATCTGCGCACCATCTTCATTGTGGAGGCGCGAAGCTCACGTGAAATCACACTGTCGTCGTCGTTGTTTGCGGCAGCTGTGAATGCCATTGAGAACATCGCGTTCGCGTTCGACCTTCAGCAAGAGCACGCGCGCGCGCTGCTTTCGTACAGCGCGCTTGAGGACGTTCTTCTCAAACCACCAACATGTCCGACGTCAAAGGAGGAGACTCACGGAGACAAGGAGGAGCAGAACCAACCGAGTATCCCAGCTACGGTAGCCGAGGCTGCTGCCGGCCTGGAAGTGGAAGAACTGCAATACCTTCAGTCACCGAATGCACAGGTACTCCTCCACCAGATTCTTGCACACTCGCGGTTCACTGGCGCATTTTTCGTGGAGCTGCACCGAGTGCGTCGGGTCTGTGAGGTGCTCGCTGGCTGCGGCACCACGGGTGGCGACGACGGCGACTCGCACCGCACTCTCGAGCATTTGCTGTCTCCGTGCACTGATGATGACGACGGAAACAACCCAGGCGGCCCCACCGCTGCTGAGACAGAGGCGCTATTCCATCAACTCATCGAAAGCACGGAGCGCCGAGTTGAAATCGACCTGCTCGCAAACACAGTTCTTCGATGGCACTTCTCGTCGCTCGAACTATCAGCGCTGGTGTTCCTGCCCGTGCCGTCCAGCCTGTCGGCCCGTTCCGCCGGAGTGCTTTGCCTCTCATCTTCTTCGTCGACACCTTGTATGTTGGCCTCCACTTCACAAGTAGCGCCACCATTGGGCGTCACAATGCGCGCTCTGAAGCCGTTTCTATCATCGCTAGCACTGGCACACGTGCTAAAGAAGAAGGACGACGACATGCGCACATCGACGCTGCAGAAGAAGAAGCTGATCGTGCTGTTCAAGTCGCACTTCCATCTCGAATCAGTGAACGACCCTGCGACGCTCGTTAACACAATTTGCGCCGTCGGCAGCGATCTCTTCAACACCAACCGCGTCACGTTGTACGTCGCGGACGCCATTAAGAGCGAGCTGTGGTCGCTTAGCTCGCTTGGGAGCGTCAACGGACTCCGCATCCCGTACGGCAAGGGCATCTCCGGCACAGTCGCAGCCACCAAGGAGACGCTCGTGGTGCGCAACCCGTACGCTGACCCGCGGTTCGACCGATCCTTCGATGTAAAGTTTGGGTTCAAGACCGAGTCACTGCTCACATTCCCCATCCTCGACAAGAACGGTGAGACTCTGGGCGTGATCCAGGCTGTCAACTTCCGCGGCTTCCTCGACGCTGAGACCGCTGCGGGGAACCCGTTGCTTGCTCGCTTCGACGAGAGACTCCTTGACGTGTACCACCACCTGGCAGCCCACGCGCTTCGCATCAACTCTTCTCTCATCACGTTCGCAAAGGTGCAGGCTGATTATTGGGTTAACCGCGCGGTGCTCATCGACCAGCAGAACGTACAGCAACAAAATGGCAGCGGCTTCAGCGGCAGCGATGGAGGTGACTCGACATCCAACGGATCGTCAGACTCTTCTTCGTCAGCGTCTTCATCCCACCCGGGCGTTCTGTCGCCTCGAGCATCCACGTTGTCGTCGGCATCAGCTATACCAGCGCTGTCAATGGTGTCTGGCCAGATCGAAGTCGCAAGCGTGCACTCGCTGCTGGACATTAGCGGCTTTGACGAGGCCAAGCGAGTGCCCCGCAACAAGTGGAGCACCTTTGCGTACGCGTGTTGGGCACTGGGTGGGTTCCTGCTGTTGGCCACACGCCAACGCCACCTCCGTCGCCTCGCACTTGAGGAAGCGCTCGACGAACGAGACGAAGAGGACGAACAGGGAAACTGCCAAGGCAGTGGCGACAACAGGAGAAACAGCAAAACAAACCACTACGATCGTACGGAACCATCGACGGGACTAGGCGGTCGGCTGCGAAGCCGAAGCCGTGCAGCGTCGGTGGTGCGTGCCAGCCGTGCCAACTCGCTCATCAACCGGTGGCACCGCTTGACGATGGAGCACAATGCCAACCGGTACGACGAGCTGCTCGACGACAACTTTGACCCGCTCAGCAAGTCAATTTTGGAGTTAGAGGCGTGCGCGTTCATGCTCTTTGATGGGCTCATGCTGGTGTCGACGTTTCGCATCGAAGAGCGCACGCTGCGCGCCTTCATCTCGTCGATCGCGCGTACGTACCGACCCGTGGCATACCACAGCTTCTACCACGGGTTTGACGTTGCCCTCTCGTCCTACCGACTCGTGAGACGCACAGAGGTGCTGGATGTGATCAAGGAGATCGAGGCGCTCAGCCTTCTGGTCGCAGCGCTCGGGCACGATGCGGACCACCCGGGCAACGACAACCAGTTTGAGATTGACTCGGGCTCGCCGCTCGCGCTCTGCTACAACGACATTTCCGTGCTGGAGAACCACCACGCCGCCACCACCTTCGCCGTCCTGCGATGTAAGTAGTTGTTGCGTGCCTCTCCACACGCCGACTGTCACTAACTTAGAGAATCTTGTGTCTGCGCTTGACCGTTCAGCGGAGGGCTGCAACATTCTGAAGGACCTGAGTGCGAGCGCGACGGCGTCGGTGCGCACGAACATTGTGCGCTGCATTCTCGGCACCGACATGAAGCACCACACGCGGTTGCTGTCGGACTTGGCGGTCGTGTGCACCGTGGACGACTTCGCGTCGGTCGCCGACGGGCGGCAGCTGCTGCTGACCATGCTCATCCACGGGTCGGACCTGGGCAACCTGGCGCAGCCTCGCGACATTGCGCTCAAGTGGGTGGACCGCGTCTGCGAGGAGTTTGCCGACCAGGCGCGCAAGTCGTCGGCGCTGGGGCTGTTCGTGGCACCGCACATCGTCAACTTGGAGGGGGAGGTGATGCGCTGCCGGCTGCAGATGAACTTCCTGGACTACCTCGTGCTGCCGCTCTGGTCGACCATCACGGGCATCTTGCCCGACGCGCGCCCGTGGCTCGACCACCTGCGCGCCAACCGCGAGTACTTTGGCGAGCGCGCGGCGCTGCTCTCTGCGCGCCGGCGCGAGACGAGCGGCATCGGCCAAATTAGTAGCGGAGGAGACGGCGAGAAGGCGGCGGCCGAATGAGAGCTAGGCCGGTCCCTGTGCGGCCGTCTCACATCCGACAGAAACTCACAACTAGTATATAAAACTGCTCGGCAACAGTGAAGGCTGCTGCGATGCATGTTCAACTCGATTGGGAGCCGTTTATTCAGATAAAACCAGGGAACATTAGACTCGCACTCACTTGAGGACAGGGATGTACGCACACGCGTCGCGCTTATACGTCAATGGGGCGGCCGACGCGGCCAGCGGCGTCGTTGGCGCTGGTCTCCGCGGGCAGGTCGCCGTCGTCGAAGAAGCCGTAGCCCTTGAAGGAGGCGCGCGCGGCGGCGCTACTACTGGCTGAAGCCGAGGCGGCGGCGGCTTTCTGGCTCTTCTTCTCGGCGGCGGCGTTGGGGAAACGGATCTCCTCCTCGCGCAGCAGCAGGTCCTGCACGCGCAGCAGGTAGGCCTCGAGGTTCTTGAGGTAGCGCGAGGTCTGGCGGTGCTTGGAGGCGGCGCAGAACTGGATGCCCTCGTCCTTGATGATGTAGCCGATGCCGAAGCCGTCGGCGACCACGGGGCCGAAGCCGAAGAGCCGCAGGCTCGGGTTGCCGCAGTTGCTCGTGGACAGGACGGTGTGGTTGAGTTTGGCCCAGCCGGCGTCGGCGAACAGCGCGGGCTTGGCATCCGGCGCCTGCTTGCCGCGCTGCTCGAGCTGCCAGAGACACTCAAGCGCAAACAAGTGGCGCTCGACGCCCTTGCCGGCCGCGCAGTTGCGCACCATCTTGACCTGCGCGTTAATGGCGCCGCGCAGTGCCTCGATCTTGTCGAGCGGCGACTTTTGAGAGAAGAAGGCCTCGCAGAAGGCGAGCGCCTCGGTTGTCATGGAGCGCGCGGCCTCGGTGCGGCCGTGCAGGAAGCGCTTGGTGAGCACCGGCTCGTACACGTTGGGCGCGGAGCCGTACTGGAAATAGTAGGCCGCGATGAAGGCCATCTGCACGAACGCGTCGGGGCTCATGTTGTGCTGCGTGATGAAGAGCTTGCCGAACGCCGTGAATTCGAGCACGTCCACCTCGTTCTGCAGGATCAGGTCCGACAGCTTGGCCTCGGCGAACTTGATGCCCTCCTGCAGCTCGGCGCTCAGTTCCCACTCGAGCTTGAGCGGCTTGACGCGCGGCCGTTGCGCGCTCGGCACCGACGCGTGCTGCGGCGCGCGGTACGAGGCCTCGAGGAACGAGTAGTTGCCCCCGCGGATGGTCTGCGCGAAGCGGATGATCGTGTCCGTGAACACGTCCGACACGAAGCGCAGCACCGTGTGACCGTCCACAAACGAGTGCTCGAAGTTGCAGCCGGCTACGCCGTTCTCGCACACGATCAGCTGCAGCTTGTCGTACCAGCGGTTCATGCACGTGCCCGTCTGCACGCCGTGGTGGATGCCGTACGTGCCATGCAGCGCCGTCGCGGCGAACGCGGCCGCGTCGGGCGGCGCCGTGTTGTCCAGGCACACGAGGAACAACGCGCGGTCCAGCACCTCCAACGTCTCTTTGTTGTTAACCAGCAGCTTGGCGCGCAGCTTGGCCCAGTTGGCGCGGTGCTCTGTCGTGAGCACGCCTACAGCCTGCGAGGCCGCCGCCAGCTCGTCCGTCTGAAGCGCGTCATCTTTGATGGCCTTGAGGTTGGCCACCAGCTCGCGCTCCGTGATGGCCGTCACGCCGTCTGCCCAGCACACGTCGAACCAGTAGAACTGGTTGCGGCAGACCACCACGATGTGCTTGGAGAACTCATCTACGAACTCCTCGTCCAGCTCGGCCGTTGGCAGCCGCGCGCAGCCGAACAGGCGCTTGTACTGATTCATGCACAGCGCCACGTTGTTGCGCCACATGTCGGGCTCGAGCTTGCCGCTGCGCAGCGCGTTGATGAACTTGAGCGAGCCGAGCACGAGCGACGCGGCGCGCGAGATCTGGTTGTTGCGCGACGGCGTGGGGTCGTCCTCGAGCACGAAGAACGGGTTCACGTTGAGCACGACCGAGCTGCGGTGGTTCAGGTACGCCTCGTACCAGAAGTCCTCGATGAAACTCTTTTTGTCCTGGTCGTACTCGAGCAGCTTCTGCTGCAGCCGCGGGCCCTCCTCGGCCAGGAACTGCGCCACGCGCGCCTTGGACAGCGCCAACTCCTCGGGCGACTGCAGCGCCGCGATGTACTCGAGGTACCGCTCGCACGTGTCCTCGAGCGGCGGGATCGGCAGCTTGGGCAACTCGCCCTGGTGCCGGAACGTCACCGTCTCCTCGTCCGGGCGCCGCACGCCCGCGAACTCGTGCTTGGGCGCCGCCTTCCCGTTCGCTGCTCGCTCCCCGTTCGCTGCTCGCTCCCCGTTCGCTGCCGCCATCGTGTCGTCGTCGTCGGGGCTGTTTGTGTCTTCTTATGTGGAACGGATGGACAGACGGTTGAAGGTGCGTCCAAGCCGGCGAGTTGAGAAATGACAGCCGACGGACCGCTGGGCGCCTTCTCTCTACGGCTGAAAACGGGAAGCTGGCCATTCAAGCGGCCGGATGATGGAAGTATGGACAGAGGAGGGACTGGCTGGCCAGTGGGGCGCGTTAAACCAGAAGACGAGAAGAGAGGAGGAAGGAAGTTCCTTCCAAATTAGCTTCAATATTGCGTGTCGGGGTGGACTTTTGGCCAATTGCCGCAGGCAGCTTGCGTTTTGCAGGGCGTCGGATAAGATGATGAGACGCGAGAAAGACACTGTGGGAACGCATATTCCCGGTAAGTAATCACCTTCATTTGACACTATAATATCTATATACCTTTGTAAACATATACATGATATGATTTGATGAGTTATGTGGAGATTTTCGGCGTGAGTCAAGGTGGTAAAGTAACCCTGTGAAGTAAGAACGCGCTGACTTTCGGTGGTGAGCTTCAACCTTGCACTTCTGCGGATGACTGACGTCGGCTGACATGGCTACAGCTCTCTCGATTCGATTGATGCACATGCACTCAAGGACTCCACCACGCTAACCAACGCAGCGTTGGCAAGCACAGATCGCTCGCGATGGCCGACGGGCTGTGAAGCGCAACACTTCGCGATTGAAGCGGCTGCACTGCGTATCCGGCAGGGCCGCCAACGTGGAATCAACTACATACGGCAAGCATCACAGGCCTCCAAGCTGTCGGCTGGCTACACCTCGACGACGCCCTCAGTCTCCTCCAGCAGCCCGCCCACGGCAACCACTTGGCGTCGGCTATTCGCGCTCGTATCTCCACCCAGAGCCGAGGCGTCGGTGGCTTTCCCGGGCGAGTTGCCAGCTGCCGGTGTCGATACGGACGCCGGCGCCACGCTCTGGAACCTGCGCAACCTGGCCACGCGCGCGCGGCGGACGAAGACGTACGACAACGCCGAGCCGATTGCGATGTACGCGCTGCCGCCGATTACGCCACACCAGGCGAGCTTCTCGGTCGCGAACGGGCCGGGGTGAGCCACTCGGGCCAGCGCCATGGCGTTGCCGGGCGACGCGCTTGCTTCTTCGTTCACCCACGTCACGGGCAACGCAAGCGGAGCAAGCTGCGTGTGCCACACGCCTCCGTCGCTCTCGCTGATACCGGAGAGCACCGCGGCGACCTGCCACACGAACCGCCGATGGTACACGAGGCCGGTAACCGGGTCAACGTCGACGACGGTCTCCGTGGACGAGTCTGCCGATTGAAGCACAAGCGGTAGCTCATCGGCGACGTAACTCATGTTGATGCCCTTGGCCGTCAACGCTTGAGACCCGCCGTCCTCATTATCAAGAGCTATACCCGTCGGCACTGTCGATGGGGTTGTCCAGTCGGTGACGCGATAGCGCATCAGCGTCGAGCCGAAGCGCGTGATGTTTCGCGAGTACTCGAGCGTGACAAACCGGCGTGTTCTCGGCCAGTAGAACTGGAGCGCTGACGGCGGGAACTCGCGATGACCGGCGAAGCCAAGCGTCCGCCCGGTGAGCACGGCGGTCGTGAACTGCGAGCCGTCGGTGGCGCCGAGACCCGAGAGCGGCACCTTCTTGCCCCAAATGTTGATCGTCTCGCTGCCGTTGACGGCCAGCACTTCGCCCACCGCTCTCGCTCGCTGCGTGTACGCCTCCATCTCTTGTTGGCAAGGGACACGAAGTGTCAATGGCAGCTCTTGGTGTCCTGACACTGTTGATGCTGTGCCGTCAACACCAAGAGCCTCGGGGCTCGGGCGTTCGCTGCCATCCGAACCAAACAAGGCGCGAACGACCGTCGTCGGTGCTATCATCCCACCTAACGGGAAGTCTTTGGACTCCAAGGGCGGCAACGGCGCACCAAGATCCAGCGCGGAAGGCGTCCGGCCCAACACGCGCGGCTCGTACACGAATTTGGTCGCGGCGTAACGCAGGTATGCCTGGAAGTCGGTCGTGAAACTGCGTGGCTTGGACGCAAAGCCCGCCTCATCAAGCATCGGCAGATCCAACCGCACCTCGGTGACTGCTCCAGAGTTCTGCTCGACGCATGCCGCGTCGATCTGTTGCGGGGTTAGCGAGTCGGCATAGGCGATTGCGAGGTTGGTCATAACAAAGCTGCAGTCGGCCATAGACGCGAACGGCTGAGCGAGGAACGCATCGATCAGCAGCGCTGCACGCGTTGTGTTGTCTAGTGGCGACACCAGCGGAAACCCATTACTCCGTGCGATATCGTCGGCGATGGTGGTGTTCGATGGCCACTCCAACTCGGTCGTGTCGTCGGCAAACACGCGCCAAAGAGCAGCGACGTCACTGGGGGTCAGGGAATACTCCTCGGCCTGAAGTCCACAACTTTTCGTCTCGCGGTCGTACGCAAACACCGCTTCACGTGCGTTTTCGGCGCAAAATGCGCGCAGCTCACCGAAACCCGGCGTGAAGCTGCTGTAGACGATCTGGACAGCGCCGATCTCGTTGTTTTGAGCAACGAACGCGACGTCTTCGCGCGCGATTCGCTCCGAGATGCGCCCGACGTCTGTGTACGCAGAGTCGCGGTGAGACAGCGAGAAGTTCATGCGTGTGACCGAACCGTTGACGAACTGGATCGCTGCCAGCTCGCTGATCGACGAAAGAGTTAGAGGATCCGATGCACTCCTCTCTTGGTCGCGAACGGCCTCGAGATGCTCTAGAATGAATCCCTGCAAGGCGGCACTGTCTAGCAAGCTGATGATCCAAGGCACGACAACCCCCTGGATCATCACAACGAGCAGCGAAGGGTCTGGTTCTGCGCCCAAGTCCCCAAACCGCTGGGAAATTAGAGCCCCGAGCACGTTCAGCGCCGTGGAAGCTGTCGTGTTCTCACTCGCTTGGACATTCACGTTCTTTGCGGGCGAGCATGTGGCGCTCTCGTCGTTGGAATCGGCACATCCCAGTAAATGCGCGCTCCACAAAGAGAAGCCCTCGAACGGATTCACGACCGACACGTTCTCCTCCGGGTCCAGCACGAGCCTCACCAGGAGCTGCCACGACGTATTTGAGAGCTCGACGCCACTGTCCAGGCTAGACGGCAGTCTGAAGGGTGCGATCAGACTGGTCGGGTCAAGGATCTGATCGAGAAAGAAGGACGACGACCCAGCGAGAGGCTCAACCCACAAGAGCTCGACGAACTCGCGAAGCCACGGGTGGCTGTACCAGGAGCTGACCCAGTGCGCGACGCCTTGGAGAGTGCATGAGACGTCGTCTGTGGAGATTTGCTGAGTCTCAACTACTCTCAGTGTGTCGTTGTTGCCGGTAGCAGTCGCCGCTGCGTTCATGTACTCGAGCAGCCCGGTCTCATCTCCGTTCTGGGCGAACTTAAGCCAAGCACGCGTTCCACCGTTCGAGTTCAGGAAAGATGCCCCGTTCGAGGCATCCCACAGCGTCAGAAGAAGCTCAAGTGACAAGGAACACTCGCCAATTGCATGGTTCGAGTCGTCCGACGGCAGCTTCGCCGTGTTTGAAACCAAGTCGTTCGAAGACGCTGAACGAGTGATCGACTCGTTTCCCCAAGGAAACACGAGCGCCAAGTCGAAGCCAAAGTTGCGGAGCGGGTCGAGAGTTGCCGACTCGGGCAGCAGTTCGCTCGCGCTCCATCTCGTGAGCTCGTCGACCTGATAAAACAGCGAATCGACAGGGCGACGCCGCCACCAGTCGGCGATCACGAGCGCTTGCTCATCGCCCAACGCGAATCTCATCTGGAAGTACGCCAGGGCAATCTGGGTCAAGTTGGACGAGCGAGAGACGATCACTTGAGGCAACGCGGGCTTTACGATCGCTCGAAGTTCCTCCAGCGCTGACTCTGCGACAGCACCGAGGTCATCCAGGATGTGCGGGCAGTAGTGGGACACCTGGGCGTCCAAGTCGCTCATCCCGCGAACAGCAATGCACCATAGCACTCGACTAGCAGGGTTCACGAGCGAGCCGTTGGTGGTCACAGTCCAGAGACTCCTCAGCTTCGGCTTTGAAATGCTTGACAGTAGCTCAGAGCCAACAGTGAACGAGTCGTCTCGCGTGCTGGTGCTAACGCTCACACCAGAGTCCGTGAGGCTGTACAGCCGTCCAAGATGATCGGCGAGGTTCAAGCAGTCAGAAGAACTGCCGCGTGGGGTTCTCCCTGTGGCCCACTGGTACAGCACGTAGTCCTGTAGCACGAGGCGGTTCGCCCACGTGAGCACCCAGCTCGCAATCCCGCGGACTTGTGCAGCGGTCAGCGATGTGTCGTTCATGATTGCATCGAGCAGGTCATCTCGTTGTTCTTGAGTCAGCGAGTACGTCATGATGATTTTCCGCTGTACGGCTGGCTTCAGCGGATACTGGTCCACGAGCTTCTCCGAGCTCAAGTCAACGCCTTCGTACAGCTCCTTCCACGCGTTAAACCCCACCAGCAGGCCGCTGGCACTAGCAGCTCCAGTGTGAAGGAAGGAGAACCTGTTCTTGGCGTTCCAGAGATGCTTTGCTTGTGCGATTGTCGGCATGGCTTCTCCTGTGGTTGCGGTCACGTACTCCCGACTGGAACGCAGCTCCAGTCCACTTTGGATGCCTTCCGTGGCAAGATCCAGGTCTTGGTATGGCACGGCCGTGGAGAGCCACGCCTCACCCATTTTCTGCGCCATGAGCTCGCTGGACTCCCATCGCGTTAGGTACTGTTGCATCGCCGTCAGGTTGCTGGTTTCCTTCTCGCCCACCAGTGCTTTGAGCTCATCTTCCAGACGGTTAAGCCGGTCGTTGTCATCGATCGCAAAGAACCACTTGTCGACGAACGAGCGCTCACTGGCGACGCTATAGTCGGACGGCGTCTCCCACAAGCGCACTGCGACCGGGATTGAAATGTCTGGAGTTGTCACTAGCGCCTCACTGGTTTTGCTGCTGTTAAGCTCGAACAGATCGTCGATTGAGCTGACGGGAAGACTCGCGATCGGGGCCGACGCCAACACCCGCAGCAAGTTGCATGCCTGGTACTCCTTGACGCTGTCGACAACGACGATCGTCTCCGTATACGCTGTCGGTAAGACACCACTCTGTTCTTCGCACGAGATCCAGGTCTCAGTCACCTCGACAACCCTGCGTGGTTGCACCTGAGCGGCGTTGTCGACAACCTTGGCGTCGAAGAACCGAGTCGGACGAGAAGCGGCGTCTTGCAGCTCTACCACCGTGTCGTTCAACTGGATGCTGTGCTCGGATGCGCCACCTGAAGGGCATATCGCTTGTGTCGACGTCACTGGCGTAGCTTCATTAACGACTTGCAACGTGGTAGGGGTCGTTGGGCACTGCGCGTACAGCCAATGGCCCGCGACGTCGCGGACAAGATGCTCGTTCTGTTTCCAGCTCTCGAGCCACTCGAACACACGGTTCATCCACTGCTCCCACTGCGCACCGCCGAACGCAGCGACGATCGCGCTCTGAGCCGTTGACAGCGCCGTCGCGTCACCTGTTGCGTTAGCGACTGACAGTTGCACCCAGAGAGAAGCCCCCGCGTACGTCAAGAAGGACGCGCTATTGGTGTCTGCATCCCACAGCCGCATCGCTTCGCGCGGGATCACGTACGCCGTCCCGTTCTCGCTGCTGAGCGAGCATCCGTCTGCGACAGCAGCGCAGCCGCTTTCGAGCTCGAGTCCAGATTGTTGTTCCGGGCGATAAGGCTCAATGTCGAGCGCATCGGCAGACCCGCGCCGCCATTGATCACGGAGAGCGTTACGAACCCATGGCGACCTCGTCTGTGATCGCACCCACGTTGCGACCTTTTCGACATGGTCGGACGTCACCGACGAACACGCTGCGGCGCTGATACTCGCGTTGAAGATGGCCGAGTGCGCGCTACCACCGCCAACGTGTCCATCGGCACAAATGGCCGCAATGCGCTCGTTGAGCTCGATTAAAATGGCGGCGGAGGTATCGACGATGATCGCCTGGTCTACTTCCACATCCGTTAATTGGAACCACCGATGGAAACCCGTCAAGTTCAGGAAGGATAGCGTGCTGTCAGGATTCCAAAGCTCCAAAGCGGCAGCAAGCGGGAGGCGGTCAGCCGCTGAAGTGGCCAGCGGAGACAGCTCAAACCCGAATGTCTGCTCGTCTTCATCGTCTGCCAAACCTGTCGAGATGGCGTCGCACGAGTACTCGCGCACACCCGTCGAGTACGTAATGTGGTTTGAGGTGTACGTGGATGTTGAGCTGTCGAAATCGCACTCTAGCTTGTCCACTTGATATGATTTCTCGAAGGTGGCGAAGGGTGAGTCCTCGCTGGTGGCCGTCACGGCACTGGACACCTCCGTTTCTTGGTACGAGTCTTCGCATGTTGACAGACTGGTACTGATGACCGTGTTCACTGAGGATACGCTCAGAGTCTCACGCGGCCAGCAAGTACTCTTGGCCCACCAATCGTGGACCACGAGCGCATTCAGCTCATTCGTCGAGCCCCATCCGCTCAACCAGTCCGCGATGGCGCTCGCACTTTCACCCGTGAAGTCGGTTTGTTGCGCGGTATCCACTAGAGTCGACACGTTGGATGTTTTGATCGCCCGCATCCACAGCCCGAAGCCTGCCGTCGGGTCTGAAGGGTGCGTCGACACGAGAAATGACGCGGGAGGTTCAGAACTCGGCGTGGTCACTCCCCATAGCAATTCCCTCATTGACTGCGAGACGCTGATGTTGGGCTCGCTCGACGGATTCATCTCGAAGCCGAGTTGCTCACCCGGTATCAGCGGCTCCAAGTCGTAGCGTAGACAGGATGAAAGGTCCAACCTCAGTACTGACTGGCAGGTGCCATCGCTCCAGTGGCGCAGCGCTCGGCGAGCGATGAAGCCGTCGCTGAGGATGCTGGCAATCCACGACACAACCTCCGTGACCTGGGCGCTCGTGATCCCTGTTACTCCGTCAAGGAGAACCTGGGTCGCAGCGGGTCCACCGCTAGTGTCGAGAATATCGAGCCACTTCGTGAAGCCCGCAGGCGTCACGATCGAGAGCGGTGCCGATGAGTTCCATAGCTGCTGGGCGACGCCGGTACTGACGCTGCTGGTGGCTCCAACCGACACAAGGCTGAACCCCGATTGTGTTCCTGCCTGTTCATAGTCGAGATCGACGTCCGGGTCGTCGACGTCGCCGTTGGAAGTGCGCCGAGCATACGGCGCGCGCCAAAACCGCTGGCGATCGCGCTGCACGATGAAGCTGCTTGCCCACGCCATCAGATAATCGCGAACGTAGAGCAGTTGGGCGCGCGTCAAGTAGTCCGTGGAGAGTGCAACATCGTTATTGACGCCCTCGAGCACATACGCGATCGCGGTCTCGTTCATGGCAATGACCTGCTTCCATATCGCAAAACCCTCAGGCGTCGAAGTCGGTGTGTCCATCGCGAGCGCCGCCGCGGACTGCGCATCGTCGTAATCGACGATAGAAAAGCGCAGGTTCGATGACTTGGAGCCCAGCAAAAGCGTCGCTACTTCGCTGCTCAGCTGCAGCGTTGAGTCTGTCGGCAGCAGTTCAAAGCCCGTGCGAGGCGATTCAGTCGGGGAATCGTCGATCCACGCGTCAAAGTCGGTCAACTGGCTGCTGCGCAGTCGCCAGAGCTCAACGACGTCGAACTGCGCCTCGTCGGCGGTCACGCGGTTATTGGCGATATTCTGCGCGACGATCTCACTCTTGATGGAGCGCAACACGAACGGCACGGCTTCAAGACACGCGCGGTCGAACACCTCGCTCATGACGTACGGGAACGCGACGCGCTCCAGGTGCAGCCAGAGAGACGAGAGCGTGCGAGGGACGTGTACGAGCTGCTGGTAGCTCAGCTGCTTCTTCAACAGCGACGGCACAGCTTCGACCTGCAGGCGCTCGTACATGTTGGACAACACGCGGGGCAAGGCGTCGACTTTGGCCTGCGCGTAACTCTTGACCAAGAACCCAGGGATCAGTCCGTCCGAGATGTTTTTGTACACATCGCGCAGCACCAACGGGATCTGCTCGGTGCGTGCCAGTGCCGCCATCTTGACGAGTCCGACTGGGAGGTTGGACGAGTCGACGCGTGCGCGCTGGCGAGAGATGACGGCCGGGAGCGCCTCAGTCCTCGCGTTGGCCACCAGATCCGGCAAGAAGCTGCGGAGTGCGCGCTGCTTGGTCTGCGCGATGAACTCGCCGCGTAAGTGCCGCACGTACTCGCGCAGGTGCTGGTGCGCATACTCCGCGACGAGGAACCGCTCCGAGTACCCTCGAGCGCGCAGTTTCGTCAGTCGCTTGACGTACGAGGCGTTGACCGTGATGACAGTGTCCATCTCGGACCCGTTGGACCGCTCGGGAACGAACGTGTAGCCCGTGTCGATGCGATACGACACCGTTCCGAAGCTAGCATCCATCGTATCGAAGCGCACGTCTCGCTTGATGGCGCGCTGCTCGTACGTGTACGGGCCGATCTGCTGCACCTTTGGCTGCTGTGCGTCTCCGTTGAGCAGCTCCTGCCAGTTGGTGAGGTTCCACAGGTAGAAGCTCGCGAACACGGGCGCGTCCATACTCACCGCAAAGGTGGACGAGGTGGTGAATGACGCCCACGCCTGCTCATTGTTGGTCGTTCGAGCTACTGATATTTGTGCTGAGCTATCGCCATTAAATGCAGCTCCGGAGACGATGAAGCCGGCGTAAAGGGCGGCGGAGCGGCGGTCGACACCGCTATCGAGCGCGCGAGAGCCCACGATTATGAGCACCACGCCGCTGACTATCAGGGCGAGCGCGAAAGCCACGCCCCAACGTGTCGGCAGCATGGCGGACGAGGAAATGGAGGTGAGGGCGCCCCCAAGTTGTCGCGACCATTAGACGACGACGCCTCATTTTACTGTTTGAAATTGAAGTCCAAGCGCCGAGAAACCGACTGAGCCTCAGTCGGTTTCTCGGCGCTTGGACTTCAATTTCAAA
>JAADXW010000234.1:0-29236 GCA_023337975.1 Phytopythium ostracodes
CAAGCTCTACTGGCCGCAGTACAACGAGTCCACCACGGGCAACGGTGTCGAGATCGTGTTCAACGACACCATCACGACGAGCGACGACGACCTGGCCAACGCCAAGAGCCTGTACTGGAACAAGGCGCTCTGGTACTAAGCACTCTCTGCGTCCGATGATCGCTCGCCTTCGCTGCAAGAGCAGTAGCAGACCGATCACGTTCGCTGATGTTGACTTGTAATGCTTCGCTAATGCATAGGGAGTCGAGAACATCGATGGCAGTTTCTACGTCGCCTGGTTTCGAAGTGCAACGTGTTCTTGCGCTTGTTGTTCCTGCTGGTCTCCGACATCCGACGGCCGCTTCTCTATAAACTCCGCCCAGTGGTCGCTGCTTCTGACTGTTTTCGTGACAGGCGCAGTTCCATCAAGAGCTGTTGGGTCTTCGCCTGCCACGTTCCATCGAAAGCCACTCGAGTCTCCTTCACCCCGTTCTCTGACTAAACCTTTCTAAAAGATGCAGCCACTGCCCCATCCGTGGTGTTCTCGAGTCAAACGCACCGTGCAGTAGTCGCATCGACGCTTCCCGTCCAAGTCGCGTCTTCACTTTCCGTTCCGCCTCCAAGGGCGCTCTTCTCTTCCGTGCAAGACTCGGACTGCTTCTCCAAAACATGCGCCTCTACGCCACGTTACTCGCGCTCGCCACGCTCGCCGCTCATGTCCTCGCCGGCGATGGTGGTGGTGACAAGCGTACTCCTGCGCCCTCCAGCTTACCCGAGGTTAAGCTCGACTACACCACCGTGCGCGCCGTCGCCGGTAACACCACCGTTGGGTACTACAAGTACCAGAACATCCGCTACGCCGCCGTGCCCACGGGCGACCTGCGCTTCGCCGCCCCCGAGTGGCCTCCGCAAGAGACTGAGGTCAACAACGGCACTAACCTCGCTTCAGCCAACGTCGGCTGCGCTGCCACCGAGGACTGTCTGTACCTGGACGTGTGGGCTCCCGCCGACGCGGCCGGCCGCAACCTGCCCGTTATGGTCTGGGCATACGGCGGCCGCTTCATTAGGGGTACGAAGGTGGATCAGACCCCGGAGGGCCTCTTCGAGCTCAGCAAGGACTTTGTCTTCGTTGCCTACAACTACCGCCTCGGCATCGCAAGCCTTGGGACGGGGCTCACATACCAGCATGAAGGTGGTGTGAGCAACCTGTGCGTCTGGGATACGACGCATGCATTCGAGTGGGTGAAGAAGTACATCTCCAAGTTCGGTGGTAACCCGGGCGACATCACTGCGACTGGCATGTCCGCCGGTGCCTCGCTGGCGCTGTTCCAGATGACGCGCTACGGCGGCAACGCGCCGCAGCTCTTCCACAAGGCGTACTTGCTGTCCCCAGCCATTTTCCCGGGCGCGGGCCACCACCGCAGCGAACAGTTCTGGCAGAACGTGTCCAGCGCTGTGGCATGCGACGAAGGCCACCTCGACTGCATGCGCGCCGTCGACTTTGCGACGCTGTCGATCGCTGCCACGAGCGTCGTGAGCAAGTACTCGTACGTTTTCCAGCCGCGCCCGGACGGAGGAGTCGTTCCCGACACGTACGAGACCAACTTCTACCAGGGGAACTTCAACTTCAGTGGCCCGCTCGTGATCTCGCACGCGCAGCACGAAGTCAACAGCAAGCCTTACACGGGAGTCAACTCGGCGGAAGATATCCCCACGTACCTGCGTCTGCAGTTCCCTGCTATCACCGACGATGTAATCGAACAACTACTTGAGCTGTACCCGGAAGGTGACTACGCAAGCGCCGGCCTGCGCTTTGCCGACATTGACCAGACGTTCGAGATGACGGGCAAGAACCTCGCCATCACGCACGCCATGGGCAACAAGACATGGAACGCTATCGTCGGTCTGGCCCCGGCGAACCACACGGTCGACCTCAACTACTACTGGTACAAGAGCGGCTCCTCGTCGGCTGTCAACGTGACCATCGCCGTCACGATGCAGAAGTACCTCTTGTCCTTTGTGCTCACAGGCAACCCCAACACCAAGTGGCCCAACGACAAGCTCTACTGGCCGCGCTACGACGAGGCCACGTCGGGCAACGGTGTCCAGATCGTGTTCAACGACACCATCTCGACGAGCGACGACGACCTGGCGAATGCCAAGAGCCTCTTTGCGAACAAGGCTCTCTGGTACTGAGCTCGCATCGCATAATTGAGGTCGAAGCGACTCCGACAGAGTTGAGTTGGTCGGGTACTGGTAATGCCAGCATGATATGCGGTGTCATCTTCAACTTGAGTGTCTGGAGTAGCAAAACGATATCGGAGCATGTATAAAATGCCTTTTACTGTGCTCTCATAGCTCGCGAAGTCTGTTGTCGCGTTACTGTTACTGAAATACCTGTTCCTCAATCAAGACGTTGCAGGTGCAAAAAAAATGATGCTCTGTGCTACTGGCAGCGCTCAAGGCACTGACTGGTCCACTACTATCATCACTATAAACAGCCACTCCGTTCGTCGCTCTCGTGCTGACCGATACGCGTCGGGGTCTCTCGGCTTCTACTGGCCAATGAAGCTCCGGAAGACCGCGCTCTCATGCAGTCCGCGATGCTGCGCGATGAAACGGAGGATCGTTGTGAACTGTTGCTCGCGCTGCGCGATCGTCCGCTTGCTCAGCTTACCGCGAACGAGCTGAGTGAATCCCGCGCGTGGGAGCGGCGGGAAGTCCGCAGTGACCTCGATGCCGGACGCTTTCAGCTTCGATCGAAGCTGCTTGAACTCTGAATAACGCTTCTGTACTGGTGCCGGCCACTTGCTCTTCGTGCCGTCCGTGATCTGGATGTGATACAGCACGACGTCGTCCTCGGAGATGGACGACCCGACGACTGCGTACGTCCATACGCAGTCTTCGCCGTTGTTGGTCTCATCAATTGCGTCGAAGGTGCTCGTGCTCTGATCGTGCGGGTCGGTGCTGCTGGGATTCGTTAACGTCGAGTATCCTTTCGATAGCACCTCGCGCGCGGTGACCGGGTACTCCTTGATGAGTAGATCGGTATCTGAAAGTCCCAGCTTTTCCTCGCGTTGGGCAGTTGTGCTTGCTGCGTTCGAGATGGCGCTCTCGATAACCTCGTCAATGACTGCTGCTACTACTGATGCCAACGGATCGTCGTGCTCCACTGCTGCTGGTCGGTGAGCCGCTGCATCCTCATCGACGTCTTCTTCAATGGCGATGTCCAGGGCGACTCGAACGTCGCCGCTCTCGGTCACAAGGTACTCCTTCACGTCGTCTGACTCGTTCGTTGCCACCGACAAACGGGTGGGCTGATCGCGTGCGGTTGGCGCGGCGTCGACACAGTTCGCAACCAGCTCGTCGACGATGACTGACGCAATAGACCCGGCCTCACCAGCCTCCACACTCTTGGTGTCGGGATGCTCTTGGTCGCCGTCTTCATCCACGTTCATGCCTTCCTCCTGCTCTTCCTTGTGCTCCGCGCCTTCCTCGGGGATCGGTGGCATCTGCTCGGCGGCGCTCTCACCCACGTCGCCGTCGACCTCGGACTGCTTGTCGTCGTCGGACGCGCTGGCGGACGACGACTCGAGGCCGCTGCTGCTGCTCACGCTCGACTCGGACACCTGGATGAAGGAGAAGGTGAAGGCGCCGACCATGCCCTGCACGGCCTCGCTGTCCGAGCTCTTGATCAGGTCCGAGGTCGTCGACAGCACGAACGACGGCAGCTCCTCCAGCTCCTCTCCCTGGCGCGCGTCGCTGGCGCCCGGCTCGCTGCTGGCCCGCGCTGCGAGCGACTCGCGCGGCAGGAACGACGGCGTCGACGGCCGCATCACCAGCGATTGCGCGTCCGCCGCCACGTCCGCCGAGCGTTTGGACTGCTGGCACCCCATTAAGCGAAGCTCTTCCTCCGCCTGTCGCCAGGTCTCTCTATATGTTATTGTGGTGTAGTGTCGGCAGGAGACTATCGGAGGGGGAGATAAGAAGAAAGGCAACTCGCGCGCAGTACCGTGAGCGGAAAGGACGGCGATCAACGAGAACAACGAGTAACGTTACTGTACTGGTATTTACAGCACGCTTCGACGTGGCCCGCGAGTTGAGGAGCTTGCAGAAAGGACGAGCGTTTATTTACATACGTGGTGTCTCTGCCGCGTGGTGCGCTGTGCGGTTAGCAACGTGGCCAGCTGGGCGGGTGGCTAACTTTTTAATCTTGGATTCGGTATGCAGGGGGAGTGATGCACGTCAAGTGAGCACCGACGCTGGGGGGCGCGACTCACACATGTTTTCTGGCGTCCATCTGTCAAGCAGCGCGAAATAGGAACTTTTTTTTTTCACGATTCGAATATTTTGTTGTGGATGCCAGTGCTCGAGGCGACTTGGCGTAGAGCTCTCTTCCGCGCCGACTGCCGAGGCTGTAGGCGTTAGACTCCTTGCCCATGACTCGCTCCGGCACCACGCGTGCCCACAGTACGTATCACCCGCGAGTAACTACAGATCATAACACAGCATCGGCTCCAATCGTGCCCCGCATGGCCACACACCACGCGCTGTTCTCAGTCTCACCAGCGAGGTGTGCTGCTTTTGATTTGTGACCGCTCTCACACATGCTGGCTTCCTCACCCAGCCACCAGGCGACGCAAAGTCAGGCCACACATTTCGCACTTCCACTTGGAATTTATTCTGGGATAGCAGTGGATACCGTAAGGTATGCTGCTACACAGCCGGCAGGGGATTAATGTGAGTGTCCATGAAGCCTCCCGTTAAAGTAACGTATGTAGCATTGTTCGGTGGCAGTTTGAAAAACATAACTTCACAAAGAATGCACAGTAATGTACTTGCTCTGGTCCGAAATGTTTAGTGCACCTGCTATCCCAGCCTAACAAAGCCCTCGTACTGGACCCTTCTGAAACATGAAGCAGAGACGAACTAGCTTGAAGTAACGTACTCGCCAGAATAATACCCAGGCACAATTTAATAGTGCCAGATCAAAAGCCCAAATTACCGAAAATAAGAAAATAATTTTGTCTTGAAATATGTATAGCAATACAGGTATAGTAAGGTTTTACAGGGAGAGGGTTTTATTCGGATGAGGGGTTTTAATCAGGCGAGTACGTTAAAAGGGTTGGGTATAGTACCCACATCCGTATACGGTCCGGAAAATTGACTGAAAAGATACGAGTGCGGCTCAGCAAAGTGTAGCCAATCCAACATGCCAATGCAAACTTACGACCATATAACTGGCGCCGCCACTGAGAGAAATGCACGTAATTTATTAAATGCAAGGTGAACGTCGCAACCGACACTCTATTGGCAAGAATCAAACACGAATATGATACCCGATCAAGGCGCGCTTACGCCAGGAAGGCCGTGAACTTGGCGCTCTGGAAGGCGATCGGGTGGCGCGTAATGGCGTTCAGGATCTTAGCAAACTGGGCCTCGCGCTCCTGCGTGATCTTCGTGTTGCTGCGGCCGCGGAGCAGTGTGGTCGCGTTGCCCTTGGGGAGTGCCGGCAGCGCCGGGTACGTCTCGAACTTGCCGGTCTGGCTGGCGGGAACGTTGCTCTCGCTGGCCATGATGTTGGTAATCTCGGCGTACAGAGCCTTGAACTCGGAGTAGCGCTTAGAGATCTTGACAGTCTTCGCCGGGTCCGACGGGTTGGTGCCCTCGAAGTTGTAGAAGGCGACGCCCTTGTCGTTGAACGAGACGCCCTCGGATTTGAACGTCAGCTCGCTCTCGACCTGATTGGAGGTCTCATCAACGACAGGCTTTTCCGAAACCGGAGTCGGCTCGGCAACCTCATCCTGCGGTTCTTCCTCCTTCGGAGCCTCAGCCGCCTCATCAGCGTTGTTGTCGGTTTCAACGACAGCGACAGGCTCCTCAACGATGGGGGCAGTCAACACTGGTGCGGCGGACACCGGCGCAGCGGACACTGGAGCAGCCGAAACTGGGGCTGCTGATGCAGGTGCAACAGAAACAGGTGCAGCGGACACAGAATCCGCCGAGACAGGAGCCGCCGACGCTGGAGCAGCGGACACTGGCGCAGCGGACACTGGAGCAGTCGGCTCAGGAGCGGCAGACACGGGCGCTTCCGACACGGGCGCAGCCGACTGAGGTGCTGCCGACAAGGGCGCGGCCGATACGGGCACTTCTGATCCGGGCTTCTCCGAAGCGGGTGCGTCCTCCTCCTTTTCTTCGTCGACAGCGACATCCTCCACTTTGGTCTCGACCGCGGCATCAACGGCAGGCGCTTGAGTGTCTGGGGCGCTGACGGGGGCGGCTTCGGCCACCACGACGGGCTCGAGCGTCGGCTCAATGACCGGGTCGTTCACCTTGGATTGCTTGCAGCCCATTGTTGCGAGTTGAGAGGAGTGAAGTTGAAAGGTGGGGGTGGAAGGCCGACTGGGTATGTAGGGCAGAGAAGGTTTGGGAATGAGCAGTCGGTCCGGACGCGCGCAACGACCTTCCGACCCACCGACTCGCCCGGTCTTATTTTTCGTCTAATTTTTCTTCCCGTTTCCGTATGGATGCCGATATACACTTGTTTCTAATCCTACGCGCAGCTGGCAGGAGCGAATGGGGGCACCGCGCCAAACGGGTGGCGGTTCGTGACGGGCAAGGGCGAGCCTATCTCGCAGTTCCCACAGGCTGTTTTCTTGCGCCCCGCATAGTATCGTACGACCTGTCGCTTTGCGACTTGCACTCTTCTAGCATTATACGTATAGCACTCGAGTAGATGCCAAGCATGGAGCGCCATGAGCGCAGCGGCACCATGTATTTTGACGGTGACAATAGCAGAAGCGGTGCGAAAAAGAGGGAAGAGTACAGCGTGGGCGCGCACTGAGCCACAGAGAGCAAGGGAAGGTCATACTGCCACGAGTGACGCTGCTTGCTCCTCGTACGGTAAAGGCCAACATGGCGGCGCGGAGGGGCTGCGACATATTGTGCGGGCCACCGTGTGGCAGCTCCAACTATACGCCGCACGCAGTTCGAACCGAAACGCGGTGGAGATGTGCGTCGCACGCGAAATGTAAGCAGCCTCTCGCGGTGACCCCATTACATACGAGCATAGCGGCAGAGAGTCCACCGTGGCGAGGGTATGAATGTGCGAATGAGTGGAGTTGTCTGAGAAACTGGAACAACGCAGGCGTTTGGGAAGATGCACTTGAATATGGAGAGTACCACGTGCTGTTGGCGGTGCACCGTGTCGCAGAAGCAGAGAGATGGCGGGCACATTTACCATGTCCATCGCCACGGAGCGCTAGCCACAGCGTGGATGTGCGCGGGCGGTGTCGGGCCGAACCCATTAGGGACGAGTGTGAAGAAGAAGGCGGGCATCGTGCTCAATACTAGTATAGTATGGCTGAGACTGGCTCGCCTCGAAGCACCACATGCTAGTGTACGGTAGTACCGGACTTGTTGTCGGTGATCGATCGACCACCCCGGACCAGGGCCCGATAGCATCGTGTGATACCGACTGATACACTGATATTACCTCAAAATGATATGACTTTCGGTATTAATGACAACTGATGCAGTTATCAACAACAACTAATATTCTTTTCAGCGGCTGATGATCTCTTGATATAAAAATTGATATTATCAAAAAGATATTTGGGCCTTGAATTTGAGAGAGCGGGGTGGACGTGCCTAATCAACTCAGCAGAACGAGGAGACGGTAGCGCATCAATCGGACAGTCTGCCCAGCTGATCGAAGCAGCAGCAGCCTGGGCTCAATGGAAGCAACTCTCTGTCACTTGGCCGATCCAGGCGAGCAGCGGCAAGTACAACGTGTTCAGGCTCTACTACGAGGTTGACGCGTTATCGTGGTTCAGAGATCATGGCGCGCGTCAGCATCCAGCGGTAGCTCACTTGGCGCAAGTCTATCTGGGAGAGCCACTGCTCACAGCCATGTAGAAGCGTTTCTTCAGCTTGTGCGGCTACGTAGTGAACGAACTGCGTAGTTCCCTAGACGACAAGCGGGCCGAGGTGCTGTGCTTAATGTGAGCCAACTGGGCTAAGTACAAGCACCTCCAGCTTGTAGAACAATGCCACGACAAAAATGACCCTTGTATCTGATTATAATCACTGTATCACGCATCATTATCATTCGTATCGGCCCCAGTATCATACCAATATGATATCAAGCACGCATAAGTATCAGCATCAATGATACAACGGAAGTGGCGGGTGCTATCGGGCCCGCCTTTGCTGCTTGGGTCTGAACTTCAATACGGTTCGGTCCGGTCTCCGCCATCGAACTTAGTCAAGTCTCCACTGTCGGTCTCGATTCGTACTTACCACGCGCAATACAGCAGCTAAGATGCGGATTGCGTTATACCTCACAAACCATAAAACCGCACTTAACATCAAGTTTGGCTCATCCTGGCTCGGCTCGGCTCGGCTCGAAGCTCCCGAGCCGATTTCTATTTGGTTGGCTCCTAGCGAGTCGGTCGGCCCACCACGAATCGGCAGCGAGCGGCGCCCGCGCATCCCAAGTGGGCGCCTCACTCTGTAGGAACCGCCACGCCCGAGAAACCATGGTCAAGGAAACGAAGACGCGCAACACCAAGCGCTCGCCGGACGTCGTTGCCCGCGACTACACCATCAACCTCCACAAGCGTCTGCACGGATGGTATCCTTTTTTGCGACCCCCTTCTCCATGTATACATTTTCTTGCATGTTGGCGCGGATAAGGCGAGTCGAGCGGCCAAGCTCCTCGCTTTTGCCGCGCGTGTATCATGCATGTCTCCCCCATCGACGCTATTCCGTAGCTCCCACCTTGGAGACTTCCTTGACTTTTTTCTCCGCCGCTGACCGATGCGACTGACGACCTCCCCCTCCACAGCACCTTCAAGAAGAAGGCCGCGCGCGCCATGCGTGAGATCCGCAAGTTCGCGCAGAAGACCATGAAGACCCAGGACGTGCGCCTCGACTCGAAGCTCAACAAGTTCATCTGGTCGCAGGGTGTGCGCAACGTGCCCTTCCGCGTGCGCGTGCGCCTCTCGCGCAAGCGCAACGACGACGAGGAGGCCAAGGAGAAGCTCTACACGCTCGTGCAGCACGTGCAGGTCGCCACCTTCAAGGGCCTGCAGAACGAGACCGTCGACGAGTAAGCTTGCCTCTTGTTTTCCCCAAAGGACAAGCGTCGTCGCCGCCTCAGAGGTTGTGAGTGCGGTGCTGCTGGCCCCTTCGCGTTGACCACCCCAAGCAGGGATTAATGCAAAGGCCTGGCCAGTGTGGTTCCCATTCCCCCTCTCGTCGTTTGCTCTTTGTCATTGTTGTTGTTGTTGAGGTGGCTTGTGATCGGCTGTGTCGTTGAGCTCATGATGGCACCTTACGAGTATGAAACCTTGATGGAGTCTCAGTGGGGACGTGGACTCACGTCGGAGGATCACTGATAGCATGATGGCAGTCCAATTGGGAATCGCATTACTACATGATGCTACTCAGTCCGACGCTGTTGTTGACACGGATGAAGCGGCGCGAGAGGTCAGAGCAGACAACGAGGCACATCTACAAGCCCAAGACCCACCACCTTTTCAAAGCAAACGACCGATTTTCCTCCTTTTACGCCTCTCCGCGTCCAAAATCAAGGGAAAGAGACTTTCAAAAAGAATGGAAAAAAGAGCACACGCAAAGGAAGCAGTCATGGGGGAAAAGCCCCCTCTCTCCTACTCGCTGGCGGGCGGACGGCGGTGCGTGTGCGCGTCCGCCGCTTATAGCGAGAAACACCAGCGGGAAAGCGCGCGTCTCGCTCTCGCTCTATCAACTCGCATCCATCAACCCACGCGTCCGGCCGGCCGCTTACTGTTGCTGGCACTGCACGCGCTGTCCGCCGCGCTCCTCATCCGAGTCGTAGGCTTCGCGCTGCTGCTGCTCCTGCTTGGCCGCCTCGGCGTCGAACTCCGACAGGAAGCACTCCTCAGCGTCGGCCGCGGGCGCCAAGGGCGAGGCCGGCGGCAGCGTCGACTTGAGCATAGCCACCTGCTTGTCCGAGAGCGAGCCGCTCTCAGGGAACTGCACCTTGAAGAGGATGACGAGCTGGCCCTTGACGAACGGGTTGCCGTGCGTCGGCATACCCTCGCCGTGCACCGCCTTGAACTGGTTGGGCTTGATAATCTCGCCCGGACGCGTCTTGATGTGAAGGTGGCGGCCGTCCAGGTGCTCGACGATCATCTCAAAGCCGCACAGCGCCTCCACCAGGCTAATCTTCTTCTCCATGATGAGGTTGCCGCCCTTGCGCTGGAAGACGGAGTGCTCCTTCTCCTGCACGACGAAGATAATGTCGCCGGGAACCGTGCCGGGCGCCTGGTCGGCCTCGCCCGAGAATGTGATGCGCTGGCCGTTGCGCATGCCCTTCTCAATGTGCACCTCGAGCACCTTGCGCTCCTTGGTCACCTTCTTGCCCTTGCAAGCCTTGCACCGGTCACTCTCGCGGATGCTCTTGCCCTGGCCGCGGCAGTCCGGGCACACCGACTGCATCTGCTGCACCATGCCGGGCGCGATGTGGCGCAGCTGCACGCGCATACCGCGGCCCTGGCACGTCTCGCACGTCTTCTCGGCGCCCTCCGCGCCGCCACGCCCGTCACAGCGCGCGCACAGCACGTCGCGGTTCACCGCCAGCTTGACCGTCTTGCCGTTGTACAGGTCCTCGAGTGACACCTTGAGCGGGTGCGTCAGGTCCTCGCCCTTCTGCGGGCCCGTGCGGCGACGCCCGCCCGCCGCGCCGCGGAAGAACTGGCTGAACAGGTCGCTCGCGTCCGCGCCGCCGCCGCCGTTCTGCAGGCCCTCCTCGCCATACTATCATTCATTTTTTTCATACGGGTCGCGGCGAAAGAGTCGCACGTGGCATACGGGAACAGACAGAGATTTGTCAGCAACATACCGGAAACGACACCAGCACCATCCAAACTTACGCCGCCCCACGCAAAACTACGCGTCGGACCGCCCATTCTACTACAGTACTGGGAGAATGCCGTACCTGGTCGTAGACCTCGCGCTTCTCCGGGTCCGAGAGCACCTCGTACGCGACCGTGATGGTCTTGAAGAGCTCCGGGTCGCCGCCCTTGTCGGGGTGGTTCTTGAGCGCCAGCTTGCGGTAGGCCTTCTTGATCTCGGCGGCCGTGGCCGTCTTGGGCACGCCCAGCACCTCGTAGAACTTGTTGTTCTCCACGGGCTTCTGCGCGGCCTGCGGGCCGTCGAAGCCGCCGCCGAAGAAGCTCTCGAAGCCGCCGCCGAACATGCTGGTGCGCTGTGTGTGGTGTGTCTAGTTACGAATGGGGGGGGACTACCCGAGGGAGGAGGGAAGGGAAGTCGTGCCGGCTTGTTCTTCGAGTTCACAATGGCCGGGGGTGGGCGAAAGACTGACGCGCCACACAAACACACAGCACAGACGGCTCCACGCTCAGATGTCGGTCGCCCCGCGCCTCGGATTTTTTGGCTCGGGTTTTGGTACGTACGGTGGACGATTGGGGGGGAGCGAGTGGGTGGCGAGGGGATCGAGAACGATCGAGTTACAGATTACTTAGAGGGGCGCCAGCCCTAGCCCGCTCTACGACCTAAAACGATAAGGGGGGCTGACTTTTCGGGCAGTCCAGAACGGGATAAAGAACCATATGTTTAAAACATTTCATATAATGGTTTGTAGAGGAAGTGGCGAGATTGTTTAAAACAAACCTTCCAGAACCTTCGTTGGAGCGACGGTGTACTGAAGGGAAGGCCGTAAAAAAGAAGATACTCATCACCTCACTAAAACCGAGTGTAAAACGGAGTGTAGTGTAAAACAAAGTGTAAAACCGCACTAAAAGCGACCCAAGGGAACCAAGTAGTCTGGACGCCTGACAGTGCAACAGCTTACGTACTGCAAATGATGACGTCGCCCTCTGCGCGGAACGGAATACGAGAAGGCGAGACGTTCGAGAAGCTCCAGGCTGCATCTAGAACAGGTTGACGCCGCGAGAACAGCAACCAAAGTCACCACTTCGCTCGCCGTATTTTCTTGTCGCGGCGGCTTTTCGCTGTTCAACACACGACGCCATTGCAAAATGTGACTTTTCAGCGATCTGATTGGTCCAATACATCACCAAAACGCACACAACTCAGTGTATTTCAGCATACAACACTTCTAAATCAGTACTCTACTGAAACAGCTTCAACTTGGCCAAGGTTGCGCACGATCGATCATCAAACAACAGAGACCAACGCACTCAGCAACACAGGTAGGAAAAGCGATGCGGTACGTACTATATATGGCATGGCGCGGTCGCGGCGTGTGCACGCGCTCGGTGCTCCTGTCGCGGTCAATCTATCCGATGCTGGCGACTCCACGCGCGAAGCGCCGATGACATGCGCTCCTGTCTCTCCTCTCTTGTCTGCTCGGCTATAAGCTTACTCCTAGAAACTGGCAGGCCTCATGAGGTCGCGGCTGGTCGCTCGAACTCCAGGAACGACCGGTCGACGGCGGCCTCCTCGATAGCCGCGACGGCGCTCGCGGCGTGGAACTTGTCAGCCAGGTACTTCTCGCTCACGGCCTTGGCCTTGTCGCGCTGGTTCGCCACGACATCGGCCTCGACGCAATGTAGACGCTGGAGATCGAGCACGCACGCGCGCAGTTCCCACGGGTTATACTTAGTGACGTGGTGCAGCGTCGGTGTCCAAGGCTCGCGCTCGCCGGTCATCATGCGCGCGAGATAAACCGCGGACGCCACGATCACTGACGGACGGAACTTGAGCATGCGGTAGTAGAGCAGCGCAAAGTCGCACAAATACTGTTGGGAAGCAAACGACAGGAAAACAACGTCAGTCAACGCCGTCACATATGCCGTCCAGACGAGCACGGGCAACTCGGCAACGCACCATAACGAGCGACTTTTGCTTCTCTGACGTGCACCCGGCTTGCGTGTAGCGCGTCACGAACCCGTAGCAGGTCGTGGACGCGACTCGGTACTCGAGGGCTTTCAGCACCTTGGACTCCATCTCGAGCATCTGAAGGAAGTATTGATTGCGGTCTGGCGTTAGCGATGCAAGTCAAAGCGAGCGATCAACAACAAGCAGCGAGCTGGTTCGTTACCAACCTCCTCAGCCGTGTACGTCTGGTCAGAAATGTAGACAAACTCCTCGACGTTCGGGCCGTAGACCTCTTCAAACTTGGCGGCGACCATCATGCACGCGCAGCCGAGCAGCTGGAACTGCTTCCTGTTGATCTTGAACTTTTTCAGGCAGCGGTCGACCAGATTGACCTGTTTCTCCATCAAAAGACCATGTAAGCACCAACAACCCTAGAAACCAGTGCACTCACGTAAAACCGAGAGCGTACCGCCTTGTGGAAGGTCTGTGAGTCGAGCTCGTACTCCTCGCCGACCTCGACGAGCCAGTCGATGAGAATGGTGCGCATCTTCTCGTTGATGTCCGTCTGTAGGATGCCAATGTAGTCTGGCTCGGGAAAGTACTTGCTCTCGTGCTGGCGATGGTACGTGTCGATCTCGCGCACAAGCTTGACGCAGTGCGCGGCCTTCTTGGCGCTCGGAGCGTCAATGTCGCGCACCGACGCCGCGTACGTCCGCGCGTCAAAGCCCGAGTCTGTGTGGTCGAATGTGAACTTGTACGGGCGCGGAGTCCACGTAAAACCCTGTTCGTCCGGCGTCTCGGGCATCGGTTCATCGCCTTCTGGCGCGCTGTTCTCCTTGTCGTCGCTGGGCACGAGCCGCAACCCCTGGCTCATAGACAACTAGAAGGCGTCATACGTAAGCCCAAGGCACGCCGACAGTACTCAAATGCTCAAACGAAAGCGGCCAATCTCACCTCGGTCTGCGCGGTCGCGTGGCTCCTGTTGGCGCCGGCATCGCTGCTTCTGGCCGATACGGCGGCGCTCGTGCGCGCACGCGTGCTCCTGCTGGTCGCCTGGAACGTGAGCAGGCTCTGGACCTTCTGGTGCGGTGCGGCCGGCGGCAGATTCTCGGCGCCGGCCTCGTGCTTGCGCTTCTTGGGCAGCGCGTCTGTCTTTTCCTTCTTGATCGCCACGCCGCTCTGTTTCGCACTGTTTATCCGCGACCCGGCCGCGCGTAGGGGCGCGCGAGTCACCTGCGTCTGCGAGGGGGCCGTCGGCGGCTTGGTGCTCGCTTTGGCGCTCGTCCTGGCGCCGCTGCCGCGCTCCTTCTTGACGATTCCGCGCGCCGTCGCCTCGGTGATCTTCTTGCTCGTGTTGCTGATGTCCTGGAGTGCTCCCCGCTTCCGCTTGCGCGTGTCGACGCCCGCGACGCTGGAAGTCGAGGACGAGGACGAAGACGCGGCAGCAGCGGCAGCAGCGCGACGCGTGGAGCCCATGGGACCCGAGGAAGAAGCGCCCGAGCGCTCCATCGTGGCCGGTAGACTTGGATAAACTATGCGTTCGGAGTCGCCGCCGCACTTTTTGCCGGGGCAAATGAAGGTGGCGGAGTGGAAGCGGGGGGACGGAGAGGAGGGATGATGTGGACCGCGATCTTGACTGTGAATAGGGAAACTAGTGGGAGGGGCGAGATCCAGATGGCCCCCGACCGCGCGGGAGGTTCAAAATTTGAATATTGGCATACAAAAAGCAAGTTTAGTATGGGTGAATGGGTTTTTCAGCTGACCGACTGCGATAGAGGGAGAAGGCGGAAACTGTATGGATGGATGGTTGGGTCGACTGCACCGTGAATTGGTATACTATTAGCTGTGACGACTTGAATGATACATTCTCAAATGTTAAATTTGATACTGAAACGGCGTCCTACAGTGCAATTTTTCTCTCCTCAACTATTTCCTGCTAATCAAAAACGACAAAATGCCAAACGCAAATGCGTTACCATGAACTCCTACCGTCCTTACCACCTCGAAACGACGCACAGCGACAGCTTCCAGCGACTCTCCATCTACCCGCGGATGTCCTCGCGCATGTGCACGAGGCTACGGTGCGCGAGCGGCGACGGGAACGGCGACAGAATGTCGTCATCGTCGTTGCGGAAGCCCTTGGCGTCCGCAGCGGTCGCCTCGTCAATTTCATCCACCAGCCCGTGCGTCGGCGAGTCCACTGAGTCGAGGCGCTGATTGCGGCGGCTCAGTGTCCGCGGCGACAAGAGCCCGTGAGCAAGCTCATACAGCTCGGCGTTCGTTAGATGCCCCTCGACCGCTTCTCTGCTCATGAACGCATCTATCGCGAAGCTGCTGGACCCTCGCGTTTGGCCGTTCGTGCTGTTCCCTGGCTCGGAGCTCCGCTCGATCGGCCGGAACAGATGCAGCGGCTGGATGTCGGCCTGCGCGCCGCCCTGCGCTTCAAAACATTCGATACAGTGGCGAACAGGATGCAGCAGCCCAACCTCGGGGATCGACAGTCGCTGCTGTGTGCACTTGGCACACATCCACTTGCCGCAGCGCTTGCACGAGTGTGGACGCCGGAACAGCTTGAACGGCATATTGCATGTCGGGTTCTGGCAGTGCGTGACCGTCTTCTTGTCGGGCTTCTTCATCTTGGCCGCCTTGTTCGAGTAGTCCTGGCACAGCTTCTGGATCTTCTCGGCCGCGCTTGTCAGCACGTCCTTCCACAAGTCGCGGTCCTCCAGCTTGGTCACGCTGAAATGCATCTCCTTGGCCGGCGCTTTGCTGTCCACGTCGCTTTGCTGGTGGTCGTATGCCGTCACGTACAGTCCGTGATGACCCACCGAGGTGTGCGTCTCATCCTGGCCGTGCGTGTATCGACTGCGCACCGACAGCGGAATGATCCACTTCCACTTGATCGTGTGCGTCTCGTCCACCTCGCTAGGGTAAAAGTACCAGAGCTTGTACGATTCGTATTCGTACACCACAAGCGCCTTCTGCCACTCGTGCCCGTTGCGGCGCTCCTTGAACAAGTATCCGAACGCACACCCTTCGCCTTGCAGGAACGACGACCCATACCCGTGCGCAGACGAATAGCTCGGTCGGCTGATTTGATTGATGATGTCTTCCTGGAACGTCGGCTGCGACGGGGTTGCGGACGAGCTGGAGCTGCTCGGGGTCGTGTCCAGGGAATGCGACGGCGTTGATGAGGGAGGAGTAGGCACCGACGTGATGCAGCGGCGTGGGTCACGAGCGACCATTTCCTCCGACGCCTTAAGTAGTCGCTGCCAGGCAGCGTCCTTCAACAGCATCGACCGAATGCGCTCCTGGCTCCTCGTCTTGGGGTCCTTGTAGCACAGCTTGATTGACTCCATGAGCAACTTGAGATTTGACAGCGCATCAGTGCCAGCGAAACTGTCGTACTCCCTTGCGCCCCCATTTTCGATGTCGCGGTCCACAAATACCTTCGTCAGCAGTGGAAGCAAGCGCGCGTCCGGTCCCTCCGAGAGCAAAAGCCGTCCAATGATCGGGCAGGTGCGTGAACGCTTGCCCTTGAAGTCGCCGAAGCAAAACACCAGGATCTTGGTGATCTCGCCCAACAAGAGGTTCCACATCGGGTACTTTTCGTAGCACAGCAGCAGCGTGTTGATGACGTGCGCGCTCACAAACATGCGATCCAGACGCTTCGACTCGTTCGACACCACCGCGTACAGGCACTTGACAATGCTCCACAGGTGGTAGCCCGACACCTTACGCGTGCTGGTCAAGATCACTTGCTTCAGGAACACCATGAGCTCGTGGCCCTTGCGCTCCATGCATGTAATGAGGCACTCGCGAAGGCGGCGGTATTCGCGCACATTGCTGCGCCAATCATCGCTGCAAAAGATCTCCAGCTCGTTCAGGTCTCCGTCAATCACGGCCTGCAGCAACCGGATCCAAGCTTGTTTGTCTTCCTCCGACGATGCCGCGAAATACTCGATCGACTTGACCTCGCTTCCCTCAACACCAACATCCCCTTCTGTGTGCGCATGGCCCATGGCCGTCATATTCTGAATGCCGTGGCTGTGCGGCGGCGACCTGGTGCGGTCGAGCACTTTCTTCTTGACCGTGATGCTGAAGCCAAACTGGTGCCAGTCTGAGCTCTGCACACTGTCCATCTCGTCCAAGGTGATGATCGTTTGGGTACCCTGGTTCTGTGTAAACCCGTGCGAGCTGGTGGTTGAGTTTTGGTCCTCACGAATGGACGTCATGCGCAGTCCCATCATGCAGTTCAAGCTCACTTGCGACTGCTGCAGCTCGTTCTTCAGCTTCTTGCGCACCAGCAACTTGCCCTTGCGCACCAAGTGCGTCGAGCACATGAAGTTCAGGCAGTCAATACCCACCGTCGTGGTCACTGCGCCGCCGCCGGCCTGGCCCATACTCTCCGTGAACTCGACCGTTTCTGTCAGCTCGAATAGATGAGTCAGCATGGCAATGCAGGTCGGGCGCGGGTGACCCTGAGAGAGCAGCGTGAGCGACTCGAGCGACGCAATGCTGGGACGGCGCTCCTTCTTGCTCGCGATCGGCGTGCTCCAGAACGTCAGCTCCTTGATCATTTGCATAAAGAGCAACTCGAGAGCTCTCTGGTGCTGCTGCATGAAGAGGTGAATCAAACGGCGCACTTTGCGCGACGTGTACTTGCGCAGCGCCGAGTTGGCCATCTCGCGCGACGCGCCGCAGATCGACACGTACTCGTCTTGGCCCGTGACTTTGTCGAGCGGGATAGTCTTCGCCGAGATCGCGACACCACGCGCCGTCAGGTACGGTGCGTGTACAATCTCACGCAGAAGAAAGAAGGTGTTCTCGACGCAGTCACGCTCAAACGCGTTCCGCGGAGGCGAGAACGTAACCTGCTTCAGGATCAGCTTCTGCATCATATGCGTCTCAAACAGCGATCGGATCGATTCTTCCGAGTGGTCCGAGTAGATCAGGTGCAGCAGTAGCGTGCGCACGTCGTCATGTCCAATATTGGACAGCAGCATGTCGACCGTCTCAGGGCGCTCTGACAGGTAGTGCAGGATGCACGCACCCTTCTGTCCTCGGATCGCGAAATAGCGCAGGATCTGCGACGCAAAGTTGGCTGTATCGTGGCTGAAGATGCCAAACATGGCGTTCTCGCTGACTTCAGTCGACAGTGGCGCCGGGATGTTGTTTTCTTGGTCGCTGCCGCTGCTACTGCTACTGCTGCTGTCCTTTTCCGGCAGCGACGGTCGCTGCCCATCATTACCGTTCGCGGCACCGCCACCATTCGCGTGGACTGGCGACGACGGCGACGATCCGCCTGGCGAGGAGTCTCGCCCCTTGCCATCTTCGGCAGTGACGGATGAGGACCGCTGCGACCCTGGCGTTGGTGGCTCCGCATCGGCGTCGCCCTCATCAGACGAGTTGCTGCGCGCGTCGGTCTTTAGAACTGGCTCACCGGCGGGAATGTCCTTGGCGAGCTCTGCCTCGCTGTGCTTGAGCGTTTCGGCGCCGTCCTTCTCAAAGACCTTGACTTCGACCTGGATGAGTTCCTCGATCTCGGCGACGGACGCGAGGCGCTCCTTGCGGCGCTCCTGCGTGCCACACTTGGACGACACGCCGTCCGCCTCGTTGTGTAAGATGCCAAAGATGGTGGTCCAGAACTCGGTGCACTTGTGCGGCTCGCCATCGGCGCACGTGACGAGCGAGTTGGCGGCGCCGCCTACGACGATGAACTGCGTGGCCATGGCGCGCGTGTGCGTCGGGTGGGACGCGTCCAGCGCGATGCGGATGAACTCGAGCGTCTTCTGCCGCGCAAACAGGATCGCGCGCAGGCGACTCGTCATGCGCTTGAAGAGCAGGTCCAGCATCTCCTGCGAGAACGACTCGTTCAGCAGCTGCGCCATCGTGTACTTGTCGCTCATGAGTCCGTCCACGAACAGCTCGATGTTGGCGCGCACGGTCTCGGCCGCCTTGCGCCTCTCCTCGAACGCCTCCAGAGCTGACTTGGAGTCGTTCCGCGGCGACGCCGGCGGCGTAGCGGGCTCCGTCTTGTCGATGATCATGCCTCCTGCTTCTTCCCAGCTCAACGGAGACGACTCCGCGCGCACTACAGCGACCCAGACACCCACGCGCAGCCAACTGATTCACGCACTAACACTGAAGACCGAGCGCGCCGCCACGAAGCCCAACAATCGTCGAATACCCTCCGTCGATCGCTGCCGTACGCGCTTCTTTCCCGTGCTGCGGGCTTTTCTCTCCTGGTTTCCCTTCCGAGAAGGGGGCGCGGCCACCCGTCCTTTCCTTTTTACTATGTGGGTCAGTATGAGAAACTGGCAGGTTGCACTTGCATTTTACTCTCCTGTCATCGCCGGACACAGGCCGAAACCTGTATAAGTTGATGTGATGGTCGCGTATCTGGAAGAATGGAGGCGCCGGTACCGCGCGGTGAGCTTGATGAGTGGATGGCGGAGCAAAAAGAATAAGCCTCAAACCTGTGTCAATACGTTACCTGTATCTATTATATTTTGGAAAGAACGTTGCATGACAGTTTATTCAGTTGGAGATAATGTTTAAATACATATCCCGTCTAAAACAGCATCCCATTGAGTCATCTGCGCTCTTTTTATATCTCCATACGCTCCGTTTTTACTTTCAAAAAGAGAACACTAACAAAGAAAGGGACACGTTCCATGGGGTTACCGCCAGCCTCTTCAAACCGAATGGGTTCTTCACGGCCAAAGATATAGGATCCAACAGATATCTGTTCCAGCAGCCTTCTCGAACATCAAACAGCTGTGTTTTAGCTCCATTTATCAACATAAAGAAGTTTGAATGGAGAACTACCCAACGACTTTGACAGGATCCTGGATGTCAAGAGCAACCCTGAAACATGTTGAACGCCAAGGACGCTCCGTCGACCAGCTATTTATAAAGTTAGAAGCACCAACGTCGCGTTCCACGCTCATCACGTGCAATGAGTCCGCTCTTCACGGCGGCTTCTCACACTATATTTGCTCTTCCCAGCCGCAGCATTGCATTACACTGTACGGGCGCTCTCGCTGCGTTGCTGACGACCCTCGCCGCCTGAAAATGGGCAACGTGTGCCACGCGGGACCCGTCGAACGCCGAGACGTCAAGCGCGCGGCGGTATCCAAGCCGCCGGCGCCGTCGCCGCCCAAGAAGAGGCCGCTGACGTTCGGGCGCGACCCGACGCTCAAGCGCGAGGACTTCATCTTCTCGCGCATCACGGTGCCGTCGCTGCTGGTCAAGCAGCCGGGCAGCGTCAACGGGCAGCAGTTCTTGGTCGAAGAGTGCAGCGATTGCGACATCTTCGTGCTGGACCACTGCACGTCCGTGCAGATCGACGAGTGCGCCAACTGCCGCATTGTCATCGGCCCGTGCCAAGGCAGCCTCTTCCTACGCAATTGCACCGGCTGCACCATCGTGTGCGCCGTGCAGCAGTTCCGCTCGCGCGACTGCAAGGACTGCGACGTCTACCTGTACAGCGCGACCGAACCCATCATCGAGGCGTCGACCAAGATGCGCTTCTCGTGCTTCCCGCTGACGTACTTTTCGCTGCAGCAGCAGCTCGACCAGGCCAAGTTCTCCATCTGGAATAACTACTGGAGCGAGGTGAGGACGGTGTATCACCGTATCGTCGGCATGCTGGTCGTCCATTCAGTGCTAACCATCAACACCTCGCTAGATTTACAACTTCACGCCCGACCAAGGCGCGTGGCAACCGATTCCGATGCTCCCGCACCGGTCGCCGCTCGAGTCGGTCATGGAGAAAGAAGAAGGTGGCGCCATGGCTCTGTGGAAGATGCCGTCGTGGACGGCCGAGTCGATGGGGCTCACGACGGAGCTCAAGCAGCTGATCGTGCCGCTCTCGAGCGGGGTCACGGCCAGGCGCGAGGATACAGCCTCGCTGGTCGTTTGCTTCGTCATGGTTCGTAGGATACAGTCACAGGAGCGTTCGTCGTTACGTTTTGATGGCAGCATTGGCACTAATGGACGCTCCGTGCCTTGCACAGCCAAACCAGGCCCTCATGCTGGAGTTTGTGGCGGCGATGGCGGCGACGACGCATGACGCGCCCCCCGAGACTCCCACCGTCCTGCTCATTCGCACGCGTCAGCTCAAGCTCACACCTGAGCAAGCCAAGACGCTCTTCAAGGATGCGAACGGTCTCGTGTCGGTACGCTCTTTGATCTCGCTGCAGTCGTTCAGGTCGACATTTCTCTGATTTAAATGGCTCTATATGGTACCTGACAACCAGAAAGCGACGCAAGCGGCCGAGAGCACTCCTGGTTCCGTCGTCATGGAGTTCCAGGGCCCCACGTGCGCTGAGCGAGCCGCCAAGGTCCTCACGACCGAGAACTTTGCTGACCAGGAGCACGCGTTCCTCTCTCCGGACACGGCCACCGCACGGTGCGTTACACCCACGGACTGCTACAGCTTTCCATCTCATCGCTCACGACTGCCACTGTTGGTCTCGTTTGGACAGGAACATGGCGGATCTCGTGTTCCAGCAGTGGCGCCCCACCATTTAGACGATCGCCGCTCCCCATGCGCCAAAGAGGTACTCTCGAAAACCAGGTCGAAGACGATAGACAAACAGTATATCACCTCATATTTTATAACTTGATACAAACCAAATTTCCCAATTAACGGATGGATGTCGAACCTAACGTATTCTAACCGATTGCGACGGACAAGAAGACGGAGCCAAAGGCGAAAAAGCCGACCAACACCTCGACCGATCAGCTCTATCGGAAGTGAGCGATCGGCGGCGGAGACGGCCCAGGGCACGCGCAACGTTACCGGCCACTCGTGCACTCTACAGACCGAGCCATGCTGTCGAAGCGGTCGCTGGACGAGCAGCAGGAGCCTGCGTCTTCGCCCTCTAAACGCTCGCGCGGCTCCAAGTGGACGGGGACGGACGATGCCCCCGTCAGCCCCCGTAGTACGTCCTCCACCGCCCAGCACATTTTGTATACGATGTGCGTTGCTCACAGTGCTGATGCCTACTGGCGCTTTCCTGTTCGTCAGCGGCGCTGAGCGAGATTGCCAAGCGCCTGTCAGCCTTCGTGCGGGAGAACATGACGCCCGAGCAACTGCAGGCGGCGGCCGCGGCGGCGTCTGCGGCCCAGGCGCCGCTTATTGGACCGGTGCGTTCGACTGAGAGTGTGTTGATGCGTGTGGATGGGCCTTGGAGGCTGTCTGGGGTCGGGGAGGCCGCCATATCGATGAGATCGCGTCGGAGGCGACCGTGATCACCCTTGTTTCCGGTGGTTGTCCCTGTCCTTGGCTCGTTGGGAGGCGCTGGACGTTGTCTTGATCCACTGTGACGCTGTCGAGGACGTGCTCATTCACCCTTGTCCATGGCGGTTCTCGCGCCGCCGTGTCTGTCTATCCTGCGCGTGTCTGTGTGCTTGTCTCTCTGTCTGTTTGGTTCATTCGTAGTTCACACAAAATCACTATTGCTGGATAGGGCGGAGTAGTCGACGCCGAGACGGCCAAGGCGCGCGCGCTGGCGCAGGCGAGTCTCCTCTCGCTCAAGCTTCCGAACACGCAGGTGTCGCCCACGGATTTGGCCAAGCGTTTGTACATTGGCAACCTGTACTACGATCTCAGGGAAGAGGACATCCGCAGCACCTTCGCGCCCTTCGGCGCCATCCACTCGATCGACCTGTCGCTCGAGCCGGGGTACGTGGCTGACGTTTGGTTGGAAGCACTGGCGATATTCCCCACGGCTGATGGTTTGTTTGTGCGCCTCCTGATGTTTTAGCGCTTCACGATCGAAGGGATTTTGCTTCTTGGAGTACGAAGGTGCGGGTAGCAGGCGCTTTATCCTCCAGCTCTGCTCGCTTGTGCAGGTTGTGTCTAACGAATTGTGTCGCGTTTACTGCTTTAGATGTCCTGGCTGCTGAAAGCGCAGTTCAAGTGCTGAATGGCACACAGCTCTCTCACCGCACACTTCGGGTATGCCTTGTATCTTGCATCAGCCCCGGGCGTTATCATTTTGTGTTGACTATCGTCGTGCTGGCAGGTCGGGCGACCTCACCGTGGAAGCGCACATCCGGGCGACACTGCCGCGGGCATCCGCCTCGGCCAAGAAGCCATCAAAGAGTACGTAGCTCTTGTTAATGGTTGGAAGTGGGTGATGCTTTTATGTGGCTGAACCAATTCTATCTGTGTCATCGGCAGCGTCCCGACCAAGTGCATCTACGTCGCGAACGTCCGTATCGAGCTCAACAGTCACCACCTCGAGGTAGTGAGCCCTTGAACCCGTACACCTGCTTTAGGTAAGGGCAAAGACTAACGAATGGACTGGTTGGGTGTTATGACAGAGCATATTTTCTCCTTTTGGCGAGGTGCGAGCGTGCGTCATGGCGGCCGTGTCACCGCTCGAGAGCGGAATGGTGAGTCTGTCGACGGCGAAGGCGTTTGCGACGCCTGACGGACAGGACTGACAGCACGATTCCCCTGTACAGCACCGCGGATACGGATTCCTCGAGTTCGCGGAGGACTCGTTCGCGATGAATGCAATCCAGCACATGAACGGCTTTGAGCTTGCGGGTCAGCCCCTCAAGGTAGGCAAGGCCAGTCCTGCAGCCATGCTGATTAATCTCGCCATCAGCACGGACAAGGTCGTGCACAACGGCAAAGACGGAGACTCGGCCGGCGGTATGCCGGTGCAGAAGAAGACCGCGACCTTTGACGAAGACATGGAAGCCGTCAAGGACGTGGACGGCGAGGAAAAGCGGTGCTTGTGCCTTCTCAACCTCGTCAACAGCGGCGAGGTGGACGACGAGCTGGAGGAGGAGGTGCGCATCGAGTGCAGCAAGTATGGCGCCGTCAAGACCGTGCAGATCCGTGAGCTGGCCGACCACGTGCGCATCTTTGTCGAGTTTGACGTCGAGGACGGCGCGGCGGCAGCCAGGCAGGCGCTAAACGGCCGCTTCTTCGGCGGGAACCAGGTGCAGGCGCACTTTTACTCGCTCCGGGAGCTCGAGAACCAGCGCTACACGAGCGCGTTCCTGTAAGAAGTCGTCCGTGGGCTGGCGCGTGTGGGCCATGGACAAGTGAACCGAGGCAGCAAGGGCGAAACGCACGCGTTTCGTTTGAAATTGTACCTACAACAATGGTCGTTGGTTCTCCGTGTCGGAGCCTCTTGTATGCCGCCGCGCTTAGTCGCCGCGGAACGTCTTGGCGAGCTCCAGGATGTACTTGCCCTCCTTGTACTTCTGGCTCTCCTCGTGCGCCTCTTGCTGGCGATGCATCACGACGATGGCCGTTAATAAAGTGTCCTTCAAGCCGCGAGGTACAACGAAGCGCGACTCACGTATTTCCAGCCCACGGGGGATCGGCACGTGTTGCAGTAGAGATCCACGACCACGTGCAGGCCGGTCATGAGCATCCTCTCTTCTGGCGGGCCCGTGCACACGTTCACCCTGTTCCCAGGGCGAGTCAGAGACAGCCAGCAATACACTCGAGTAGTCTGTAAGCTGACGAGTGGCCTACGCGCTGTCGAAGAGGTAGGCCTTGCCGCTCGTGCCTTGAAAGTTCTGTTGCGGGTTTCACCATGCATGGCATTATCAGACGCGATGGGGTCGTTAGATAACGCTGGATTGGGTCGTCCAGAGCCGGGAAACACGCGCTGACGCACCTTGGAGATGATCTCCTCGGCGCAGGACAGATGCGCGCGGCACTTGGCGCAGCTGAAGACCTTGGGGCTGTCCAGGAAGACCTCGAACACGCGCCCCATGCTCCCCAAGGTGTCGTCAATGTCGTTCTTTCAGGCTCTTGATCTCGGATGTCGAAGAAGCGCTGAATATTGAATGTCACTAATCCCATAAATGTCACTATATTTATATATCTTATGGGTGTATAGATTTACTGATTTAATATTGATAGCAAACTCTGAAAAACGATATGTCAGTTCCACAAAAAATCAACTCGCGCTTCAACCACCATTCCGCACCCACCCAGCTACGCCCATCCATTGGCTAAAAGTATATTTCTAGTCTCACATATTTGGTCAAAATGCCGTCGCATCGACTAAAAATGCGGTCGGCAACTGCCCCAAATAATATCCAACGGAAGCGTCACCACCTTTGCTCCGACCGACGCGCCTCCCTCCGTACTGAACCACAGTCCAATCCGCGCGCAAAATGCGGCCGTCGCGCAAGTTCCTGCGCCTGCTGACGGCGCTCTCGTTCGCGGGCGGCGTGGCGCTGCTTGCGCTCGGCGCGCAGGTGTCTCTGCGTGCGCACCTAGGCGCCAGTGCGGCCGCCTTGTCCGCATTGGGCGCGCTGGTGGCGCTGCTCTCGGCACTCGGGTTCGTCGGCGCTGGCCGAGACAAGAGCGGGCTGCTCATGCTCTTCTTCTTCCTAAGCTTCCTGCTGGTCGCCAGCCTATTCGTGGCCTGCTACGCCGCCTTCTTCTTCCAGGACGCGCTCGAGACTTGGCTCAAGCAACACTGGGCCGCGCACATCCTGCAGCACATGCGTGCGCTGGACGACTGCGCGGCCTTCGAGTCCTGCGCCGACTACCTCGAGCGCCGCGTGCTGCAGCTCGGAGCAGTGGGCACCGCACTCGTGGCGCTCGCGCTCGCCGAGATGTACTGCGTGGTGCGCATCGTGACGATCCCCATCGTCATGAAGAGCATGCTCACGTTCGTCAACGCCGTGTTCGTCGTGCTGGGCGCTGGGCTCTTCGCCTACGGCCTCGCCGTCAAGGTGCACGCCGACATGACCTCGGGCCAGCAATGGATCGGTACCAACCGCACTGCTTCTCTCATCATGATATCCACCTACTGACCTCGTACATGTGACGGTGACAGCGCTCATCCTGATCGTCGTCGGCACGGTGCTCGTCGCGCTATCCGTGCTCGGCGTCATCGGCGCGCGCGCCAAGAGCCGCACGCTGTTGCTCATTGTGGGTCGTTCGTGAGTCGTTCGTCGGCGCTTGGCATCACGTTCTCTCCGTATTGACTCGGCCTTGTGTGACGACGTGACAGTACCTGCTGGGCATCGGCGGCTGCCTTGCGGCGCTGCTTGTGTGTGCCATAAGCGCCTTCACGCTGTCGGGACGACTGGCGGCCACGTACGAGTCGCAGTGGAGCTCGTCGTCGCTCTCGTGCGAGATCAACCTGTCTGGGTGCTCCAACTGTTCGAGCGTCGACTTTGAGCCGTGCACCGGCGTCACTACCGACGCCGACGGGTTCTGGGTCCCGTGTAGGAACGACACGGACAGCGACGGCAGCACCATGGCTAGCGACAGTGACAGCGAGAGTGGCAGCAGCAGCGCGAACGCCACGTGCTGGCTCGGCATGACGGTGCTCAACGAGCCGGAAGATCAAGGCTATGAGCCCAACGACGTGCGTGGAGTCCCTTCAGACGCGCTGATCCGCACTTGCTAACGCACTGACCGATGCTGGTGATGGAAATGACAGATCGCTGAGTGCAAGCAGTGCCCCGAGTGGTCGGTCGCCGACGTGGACGCGTACCTGCGAAGCACACTGCACGCGCTGGGACTGCTCTCAGTCGTGGTCGCGCTCTTCATCGTCGTAGGCGCCACGGGCGCGCTTGTGCTGCGGCGAAGCTTCGCGGGGTACCAGACGGACTCCATCTGAGCAACAGGTAAAAGCATCCACACGACCCACTGTAAGAGGGGGATAGTCGGCCGTGTCTCCATCTCAACGAATGCCTCCCTTTACATCCACAAAAAGCGCTTTCTTGATGTCATTTGTGTCAATACCGTCGCCAGCAAAGGAAAACTACTTCTCTCTAGGAAGAAAGGCTCACCGTGACGACGAACGGTTCGCGGGTATGGTACTCGTCGCGCACGTGCTTTCTCCACTTCTCGCGCTGCAGAGGTGCTGTCATTTCTCTCGCCGGCGCACGCGCAGCAACAGTTCAAAAACACCATCCAGATTCGCCTTCACTTACTTGCTCAATCGCTTCCACGCCTTCATTGCTGCTTCAGCTGCGCCTCAAGCTGCTGCGCGCGCTCCTCCGCCTCATCGCGCGCAGCGAACGCCGTTTGCGCCGCGAATCGCGCGGCCTCCTCCTGGTCCTTGGCCATCTGCACGGCCTGCTGGAGCGCCTCCATCTCTTCACGCAGGGCCGACAGCTCCGACTTGTGAGTCTCGGCTTCTTCCGTCAGCGCACGCACTTGGTCCGCGAGGTCGCGCTTCTCCTCGTCGGCAGCGTTCACGCCAGCTTCAGCTGCCTGCCGCGCGTCCTCCAACTGCGCGCGCATCTCGTCAACTTCGGCATGAAGACTCGCCTCAGCCTCCTCGGCCTGCTGGGCCTTCTCTGCCGCGGCGCTTTGCTCTTCCTGCAGCTGAGCCTGAACCGCTGCGAGGTCCGCACGCAGCGCTTCAATCTCAGAGTCCTTGGTCGCCACACCCTCGTCCGCCAGGCGAAGTCGCTCCGTCAGCGACTCGTTCTCTGCAACCAGCCGCGCGTTCCTCTCGATGAGCTCGGACGACACGACAACTTGCGGTTCAGGCTGCGATGCGGCTTCCTCGGCATGGGCGTCAGCATCCGCGGCCGTCGTGCTCTCCTCGGCAGCGTCAGTCACATGCTCCACTTGCACCTCGGGGTGCTCTTCCTCTTCATCAACCGGAGTGTCAGCCGGCTCTTCGGCAGCGTCCGATGCAGGTTGCTCTGTCGCAACAGGATCCTCCGATCCGGGTTCAACAGCCGACAAGAACGCGTGAAGCTTCGAGCTGGAGCTGGATGCCGACTTCTGGGAGATCGATACTTCCTCCACCACGAAGAAGGAGTGGTCACGGTCCGACTGGATGCTGCTGCGACGGTCCGACTGGATGCTGAAGCGACGGTCGCCGCCTTCGTTCGTCTCCTCGTCGTGGTGCTCCTGTTCGTGGTAGTCTTCATTGATTTGCTCGACGGCCTCGTCTTCTGCAGGAACCTCTTCCTCCTCCTTGTCTTCAACTGGCACAGGAGTAATCCCTGGCTCCACGGGAGACGACGAATTCTCTTCCTTTTGCGCAGGTGCCGAGACTGCAGGGCCAGAAGTCACGCTCGGGGGCTCCACAGTGCTCAAGAATGCTGCGAGCTTCGACCCCGATTTGCTCGCGGACGACTTTTCAACAGAAGCTGGCGCGCTCTTGCTCTGGTTAGAGAATGCAGCAAACGCTGACAGCTTGCTCGCTGACGCTTGCGGCGACGCCGGCGGCGTGTCCTGTGCGGCCGAACCGTTCGACGACGACGAAAAGCGTCGGGAAAACGCCGCGGGAATCGAAAGCTTGGACACCGATCGCGGAGCCGACCCGGTGGTGGACTCGCTTGCATCGGCCGCTGACGGCGTCGGCGGTCCGTTGCTGCTCGTCAGGCTGCTGCGGTTCGTGGCCGTCGTGTTAGTCGACGAGGAAGATCGGTTGTTTTTGAAGATAGACGGGATGCGCAGCCGTGACGTCTGCTGCTGGATCTTGGGCGAGGACGCAGTGGCCGACGTAGCCGACAATCGGTCCGCCGTCTCCGACACTGACGACGAGCGCTCCACCGGAGCCGATGCAGACGACGTGCGGTCAGCGGACGCGGATGCTGACGATGTGCGATCCGCCTCAAACGCATCGTCGTCAATCTCCTCGGAGAACGAATGGTTTGGGGTGTGGTGCTGATCCGACGACGCGCTCGTGACGCTCGAGATGGACGACGACCGGTACGTCGTCGGGTGCGGCACGGAAGCTGATGAGAACGGTGCCTTGGGCGGATGCGTGGGCGTCGGCGCCGACGTTGTAGGCGTGGTCTTGGGCGGCGCCGTGGGGAATTTGCTCAGGAAAGCAGTCAATCGGCTGCTGCTGTTAGCCGCGCCCCCGCCCGAGGACGAAGGCGGCGCGAGCGACGACGCGGGGCCAATGTTGTGGTTGGACAGGCGGTTCTCGTCGCTGATGGTGGGGTCGTCGAAGTGGAACTGGGACATCTTGCCGGCGGCCGTGGGGCGGTACTTCTTGCGCAGCGCGACGATGCACTCGTTGACGGCAACCTCGTTCACCTCGTCCAGTAGCTGGACCGTCGTGAAGATCTGGTGCTCGTCGAGCTGCGCGCGGCCGCGGCACCACTTGATGAAGAACTGGACGCGCTCGAGCGCGTGGAAGGTCGAGAGCTGGTTGAGCGAGCGCTGCAGCTTCTTGGGCAGCTCGCTCTCGCTCTCGCGCTCGCCCTGCGTCAGCGCGTTCGTGAGCAGGCACAGCGCGCGCCCGTCCTTAAGGAACAAGCACAGTGAGGGCGTGGTCGGCAACGGCTCCTTGAGCGTCTCCAGGCTGCCGTGCGCCTCCAGTTCCTGGCGCACCCATGCGATACTCGTCGCCGTCGACATATTCGGTCGGTTATTCACTCGTTTTCTCTATGCTTGGGGCCGTTCGTGTTGTGGAGGAGGGGGGGGGGG
>JAADXW010000235.1:0-29157 GCA_023337975.1 Phytopythium ostracodes
ACCCAGGGTTCTGGAAAACCCAGGTTTTTCACGATCGTGGGATGGATAAAACTCTTGGCGGGGTGGTGGGCAAAAGGGTTTAATTCACCTAACCTTTTACCAGCTAAACCTTCCATATTGAGTATATTAGTATGCTTGCATTTGATTACCTATATTATTAAGTAAAAAAATGCTACTAAAATAACTGTTAAAAATAATAATCCATTTGTTACCCCAGCCTGTTGGGGTGGATGGGTGGGATAAATGATAAAACCCCGACCCATAAAACCCCACTCGAAACCCTGGAGACGCCGAACGCGAAAATCCGCCGACCGACACGCGCCAAGAAGCTCGCCACTCGATCAGCCATGCCTCGCGAGGACACCAAGCGCCGTACGTCTCTCTCACTATGCATGATCTTCTTCTGTTGATGACCGTTAGTGCTACCTCTGGCCACCTCTGGACGCGCTCGCAGCCTCCATCTCTGACGACTTGTGTCGGTGGTTGGCCATTCGTTTGGGGAACTCTCAGGCACGCGGCTGGTGGACGACAACAGTGACGACGAAGGCGGTGCGCGCGTCGAGTTCACAACCTCTAAAGACCTGCAGGTGTACCCGACGTTCGAGGCCATGGGTCTCAAGGAGGACCTCCTGCGCGGCATCTACAACTACGGTGCGTCGTTGCTTCCCGTCTGCATACCCACCCGTTGGCCCCGCTTCTTATCCAGAAGATCTCAAACAAGAGACGCCTGAAAGAAGCGTGTGCTAACGCGAGCTGTCTTAATCAGTGGGTAAGAGCAATTGAGCTCACGAGGAGTGTTCTTATTGTGACGCACGCGTAGGCTTCGAGAAGCCGTCGGCGATCCAGCAGCGCGCCATCAAGCCGGCCATCCAGGGACGCGACGTGATCGCGCAGTCGCAGTCGGGCACGGGCAAGACGGCCGTGTTCTCCATCTCGATCCTGCAGACGCTGGACACGAAGAGCAACGAGACGCAGGCGCTCGTCATCTCGCCCACGCGTGAGCTGGCCGAGCAGACGCAGAAAGTGCTGCTCGCGCTCGGCGATTACATGAACGTGCAGTGCCATGCGTGCATCGGCGGCAAGTCGGTGGGCGAGGACATCCGCCGCCTGGACTTTGGCGTGCAGGTTGTGTCGGGCACGCCCGGGCGCATCTTCGACATGATCCGCCGCCGCAACCTGCGCACGCGCAACGTCAAGATGCTCGTGATTGACGAGGCCGACGAGATGCTCAACAAGGGCTTCAAGGACCAGATTTACGACATTTACCGGTACCTGCCGCCGTCCACGCAGGTGCTGCTCGTGTCAGCGACCATGCCGCAGGAGGTGCTCGAGCTCACGCGCAAGTTCATGAACGAGCCCGTCAAGGTGCTCGTCAAGCGCGACGAGCTCACGCTCGAGGGCATCAAACAGTTCTTCGTGGCCGTCGAGAAGGAGGAGTGGAAGTTCGACACGCTGTGCGACTTGTACGACACGCTCACGATCACGCAGGCCGTGATCTTCTGCAACACAAAGCGCAAGGTTGACTGGCTCACGACCAAGATGCGCGAGGCCAACTTCACGGTCGCGAGCATGCACGGCGACATGCCGCAGAAGGAGCGCGACGCCATCATGCAGGAGTTCCGTGCCGGCGGCGCGCGCGTGCTCATCACGACGGACGTCTGGGGCCGCGGCCTCGACGTGCAGCAGGTGTCGCTCGTCATTTGCTACGACCTGCCCAACAATCGCGAGCTGTACATCCACCGCATCGGTCGCTCTGGCCGCTTCGGCCGCAAGGGCGTGGCCATCAACTTCGTCAAGGACGACGACGTGCGCATCCTGCGCGACATTGAGCAGTACTACAGCACGCAGATCGACGAGATGCCCATGAACGTTGCCGACCTCATCTAGGCGCGCAGCGGAGCGCGGCGGTTGTCGTCGTGTGCGGACGCTCGCTCACCCGAGGGATTTTATTCTTTACTAGTTTACTTACAGAGGCGACAGAGCGGCGCGGCGATGGATCGAGATCAGAGGCGTGGAGGTGAACGAATGAAAGTTGGTCTTGTGTTGTTCGGTGATCTCTGATGCACTCACTTCACTCAAAGGAGGCGGTGGGTCAATGCAATCACCTCACAGCTCGTCCCTGCGCGCCGTGTTAATGCCTTGAACGCCGCTCGCGCCGCGCTCGAGTCGCTGTAGTCGGTCCAGCCGGTCGTCAATGATGCGCGTGACCGCGACGCGGAGCTCCTCGCTGCTTGCGCGGTTGGTCAGGAACTTTCGCAGCTCCGACGTGGGCATGCCCTCGAGCTGCTCGAGCGACAGCAGCGTCCTCTTCTTGTCCTCCTTCTTCGTATCGCTACTCCCGTTCTCGTCCGCTTCCCACTGCGCAAACAGCTCGCGGCGCCGACGTCGGCGGTCCTCGACCTTGCGGATCCAGAACTGCTCAATCGCGGCTTCGTCCATGACGGGGAACTCGTCGATCGCGATGCTGCGCGGGCTGTACTCGGCGTCTTGAGCGTCAGATCCGGACGTGGTTGCGGTTTCTGGAGGCGCGGCCTTGCGCTCAAGCACCATCATCTCGAACGTCTCGAGCGGCTTGCGGCTCGCAAAGTGCGGCGACGCCAGCAAGACGCGCAGGTGCGTCACGTAGTGGAAGTCGCCGATCTGTGGCGCCGAACATCAAGCTGCGTTAACAGGGACCCAGAGCTAGGTGATAGTGGCATCGAAATGGACGGACGCGCACCTGCGTGGACGCGTCCAGCACTTCATTGAGCGACAGCGTCGTGTACACACCCGAGTCGGACAGCAGCTTGAGCTCGTCGACCGCGAACTGTTGCCAAACACGCAGGCGGTTGGGCAGTGAGTATCATATTGGCGCCTGAACAAGAAAGCACCGGATACCTTGGCCGCGTCTTGAATGAATGGGTCGGAAACCGACTGCTGCGTGCGCGCCTCAGTGAAGTACCGGCGGGCGACCGGCGCGCCATTGGCAGCAAGAGTACATACGCCAAGCACCACGGCTAGCGCGGCCGCCAGAAGAGCAACGCGCCACCGCCGCGCCATCTTCCAGTTGAGTCAATGGAGATACACTCCTGTATCCTTTCGGAAAAAGATCGCTCATGCAGAGAGTTTACATACAGAACAATATAAAATTATGTTTACATATTATATATCACAATAATACTAAAGTTAAATAGTTTAAACAAATGTATTAAAAGAGATTTGATATGAAGGAAAACAGATAAATGACCGCTAAATGCTGATGCTTGTCAAGGGAGCTGCCGCCATCACCCGCTTACCATTTGCCACAATGCATGGACCATACTGTTCATCGAGCTGACGCTTAGAAGCATGAAGCCTCCGTCTGATGGCCACATCGTTCACATGCACGCGTATCTGAACTTCGCATCTTGTTGTCTCTGCGTTCCCGTCTGTAGCCCGTCACTTCAGGAGGAGGCGGCGCGGCAAAGGACTGCATCTCATATCTGAGCAACGCGACGGCGAAAAGAGAGCGGACCGACGCTGTTCGCGCCGCCCTGGCTTTCGGTTCGTGTCTTTGGCCCCATTTTCGCCACCTGGCAGGCACGTCGGGATGCGTGAACCAACCTCTTGCTCGGCTTGCGGCTATTTAATAGGAATCCAATCCAATTCACCACTGGGTAACCTAATGTGACCAACGGGCACTGCCGGGGAGGCCGCCAGCTGCAGCGCAGCCATGAGCATCCAGGAGCTTACCATCACTACAGAGACCAAACACAACGCATCTTGGACGCTCGCTCCAACTGGCGGCCAGCTCTATAACAGGCGGTCCAGCTCTTGTCGGAAACCGCGCGCAGACTGTAAAAAAACGCAGCACCACGTGTGAGTCCGAGCGCCAAACGCGAGACGCACAATCCGTCCATGCGGTTGCCTATCCTCTCTTAATGTACTTATCCGGATAGGCACCGCACAAAACGACACGTACGGCGCGTTGCCTACCCCGATCGAGGGCGCTGACCGTCAGCGCCAGCCCTGACGCCCACCTACAGGGCCGCCTATGGCGCTGTCGTGCCGACAAGACGCGTCTTATGCCTGGATTGCGTCCCGATTGCTCTTCGCAAGTGAAGCTGCGTCCGCCGCCACACCCTGGGATAAACAACACATTCATCCCACTTTGGTTCACGCTCGCGCTGGGACCCACAACCGATCAAAATCATGCCGTCACGCGTGCATCCCAGCACTACATGCAAACAAAGCGTGAACGCTCGAGGAGCACGGGGCTCAACGCTGTGCAGGTTCAAGCGGGAGGAGCGCCAGGTTAAACCACGAGCCCTCTCGTTGAACAAGCTCTTCCCGCCCGCCCGCCACAGTCTCTCCACCAAGAAGTCTCGCAGCCGCTATGCCTGACGCATTTCGTTCCCTTCTTGAGGTCCTGAGATTTTATCGAACAGCGCCCATCCTGTCAAACAAACACACACAACGTCTCCATCATCACAGTGAAGTCAAGGAAGAGGGCGAGAGGGTTCGACGTCCCACTTCCACCCACCGTCGCCTCTTCTCCTTCTCTCTCGTTCGCCTAGTGTCAAGCTGCGCGCTTGACATGGTCGGCGCTGTCAGGAAGCTGCGCAGCTGCGCGACACCACACCACTGCTTCAAATATTAACTATATATTATATGTATTTATAGAGGTTATAATGGATGTTGAAGATATAGAAACGCGTCCAGAACTCATCCAGCATCTGTCGCGCACGTATAGAATGTTGCAGGCTGCAAGAAATCAAAGGAGAAACGGCCAATGAGATGGGTTGCCGCGTTGTCCTTTCCCGCGACGGTCCGTCATTTCCCGATCGTCACCCGAGGTGATCAGTCGCCGTCCATAGTGGAGCCAAGCTTATTTAATTTTCCATCATACTTGATGGCGGCAGCGTCGATGGCGGCGAGGTTGAGCGTGGCGGCAGCCAAGGGCGAGCTGAGCACGGTGCGCGAGCTGGTGGAGCACGGAAAGGCGGACGTGGACGCGCGCGCCGAGCGCTGCGACGCGCCGCTGTCGCGCTGGACGCCGCTCATGGTCGCGACCAGCGAGGGGCACGTGGACGTGGCGCGCTGGCTGCTAGAGCGCGGCGCGGCGCTGGACGCGAGAGCGGAGGACAGCGGCGACTCGGCGCTCGCGCTGGCGGCCTATTACGGGCACGCGGACATGGTCGAGCTGCTTGTGAGCGCCGGCGCGGACGTGGACGCGGTGGACCTTGCGGGCCGCACGCCGCTCATGGCGGCCGCGGAGATGGGGCACCTCGAAGCGGTGCAGACTCTCCAGTCCAAGCAAACGGAGCACAATGGAGACGCTGTGATGAGCGCGGCGACCGCTGGCGCGTTGTTGCTTGCCGCGCGCAATGGCCACTTGGATATCGTGGACGCGCTGGTCTCGCACAGCATCAACTCCAGCAGTGGTGGTGAGGGAACGGCATCAGCATTGCCGTCGTCATTGGTGCAAGAACTGGCTCCTGCGTTCATCAGCGCGGCGGAGCGCGGACACACGCAGGTCGTCGAGTACCTGGTGCAGGCGGCGGCTGCGGTTGTGGACGAGTCCGAAATGGTGCAGCAGGCGTGTGCGCTTGTGAATGCAACAGACGCGAGCGGTTGCTCGGCACTGCGTGTCGCCGCGAGCAACGCGCACCTCGAGACTGTTCGCGCGCTGCTGGAGCTTGGCGCGGACATGGAGACGCGCACCTCGGACGGTTGGACGCCGCTGCTCTCGGCGGCCAAGAACGGACGCCATGACGTCGTCGAGCTGCTTGTGGTGAACGGCGCCAACGTTGACGCGACCAACAAGGGCGGCGGGTCAGCCATGTACGTCGCTTCCTTTGAAGGCCACCTCAACTGCGTGCGCGCGCTGGTCGAGATGGGTGGCGCGCGGATCGACATCACAACTGCAGACGGGTGGACGCCACTCATGGGCGCTGCCAAAATGAACAACGCGGCGGTCGTCGACTACCTTCTCAGCATTGATGATTGCACCACGACCGCCATCATGGACGCGCGGAAGCACGGCGGCGGCACGGCATTGTATATCGCCGCTCTTCACGGGTCGCTGGAGGCGTTGGTAGCGCTGGTGGAAGCTGGCGCGGACTTGGAAGCTGCCGACGACGAAGGGTGGACGCCGCTCATGTGTGCGGCTGAGAACGGACACATTGAGTGCGTGCACTTCCTGGTAGCGCACGCTGCGGACCTGGATGCGCGGACAAACGAGCAGGACACTGCGCTGATCTTGGCCGCATACTACGGGCACGAGCGAGTGGTGCGAGCGCTCGCTGCCTATGGCGCCGATCGCCGAGAAAAGGACAATGACGGACGCACAGCTCTAATCGCTGCGGCGGAGAGCGGCCACTTATTCGTCGTCCAAGAATTGCTCGCCAAGGACGAGAAGGAGCACGACGCTGGCGCTGCTGTCGCGCAATCCATCGTCAGTGATCGAGTGACGGCACTGCATCGCGCCGTGACGTCGGGGCACTTAGACGTTGTGCGTGCACTGCTCGAAACGAGCGGGAGCGATAAAGCGACGACTCGTGCCTTGATCGAGACGCCTCGAGCTGCAGACCGGCGGTCGGTGCTGGTGATCGCTGCAACTTGCGGCCACACGGACATCTTGCAATTTCTTCTCTCCGTTGATGAAAGCTGCACCGATGCCGAGTCAGCGCAAACCCGACGAGAGAAGGCGCTGCGTGCCGCTGCGTGGCATGGCCATCTGAGCTGTGTGCGCGAGCTCGTGGAGGGCGGAGGCGTTGACGTGGACGCGGCCAACAAGGACGGCTGGACGCCGCTCATGTGCGCCGCGCGCAATGGACACGTCGAAGCCATGCGCTACTTGTTGACACAAGGCGCGCACGTAGACATGGATGCGCCAAGTGGCATCGAGAAAGAAGGCGATGAGGAGTGGGAAGTGGGCGCGGCGGCGCTCATGCGGGCCGAGAGCGGCGCCCCGTCCATGCCCCTCGCGTGCTGATTCGATGCCAAAGTACTCTAGCAAATTGTAGCAGTAGTAGTGATCGTTGTAATGTAGTAGATGAATGTAAGTTGTGACCTAGTGTAGCGTGGGAGTCCATCATTCCTGGTCGCCGTTTAGTTGACGTACCAGAGGTCGTTAACGCTGAAGCCGTCGGGCAAGCTCTCGACGGCGAGTCCCAGGTCGCGGTTGTACACGGGCGGTCGGTCCTGGTGCTTGTTGACGGCGGCGTAGTACGCGGCAAAGGCGTCCATGGAGCTCGCGTGGTCCTCCTCGATCTCGACGTCGTCCATCTTGCGCGGCTGCTTGAGCGCTTCCAAGCCGGCGGGCTTGTCCTCGAGCTCGTAGTCGACGCCGTAGATGGGGCTGGCCGAGAAGACGCTGTGGAGGCTCTGGATCTCCTTGAAGAGCTCGTGCAGCCGCTCCTCCGGGTCGATGCGGAAGCCCAAGATGTAGCCGCCGCTGGCGACGGACGTCTCGATCACGAGCGCGGGACCGAACTTGGACGAGCGGATGCGCGCCGAGTTGATCTGCATGTACGGGATGCTGACGTTGAAGTTCTCGGCGAGGTTGGCGTGCCAGACGACGCGCACGTTGGTGACGAAGAAAGTGCCGAGGTTGCCCTGGTCGGACGAGAGATTCCAGACGCCGTTGAGCCGCGTGTAGACCTGTTCGTGCGGCAGGAGCAGCAGCTCCTTCTCCTTGATGATGGCGCCGCGCAGCTTGAGCTCGCGGTACAGCTTGGTGGTCTCGTAGGACCGAAAGACGGCCTGCACGGTCGTGAAGAGCCGCGGGCTGGCCTTGACGAGGCTTGTGAAGATGAACTCGAAGCGGCTGTTGGCGTACTTGGTCATGATGTACAGCGCCTGCGTGTTGCCGCGCAGCTTGGACATGGCCGTGCGGATCTTGATGGTCTGCACGCAGCTGTAGCCGATGCTGAGGTTCGTGCGCGCCGACTTGTGCGACACCCAGAGCAGCCGCAGGTTGGTGATCTCGAGCGAGCCGCGCTCGCCGTTGTTGCCCTTGGTGTCCTCCACCGAGTTGATGGCGTCGATCGTCACCTCGCCCTTGCGCAGCTGCATGGCCGCCGCCGGCACGTCGAACCGGATCTCGCGGTCCTGCCACGTCAGCGACTCGGGTGTCGCCTTGATCTCCATCCTCGCGCGTTGGCTGCCGTGCTACCGACACTGGAAGACACCACTACGGATCGAAAAGGCTCTTGGAAATCGACCCCATTGACCCCAAAAGGACGCGAAACGACGCGAGTGTACACCGCACTAACTCATCACATTTCATGACCGTAAATAAGGTTTAACACGATACAATTGGCCAAAAATGATGTGTGTTCATTATAAATGGTGTTGGGTCTTCAATTTCAGGACGCGCGAGCCCAGAGCCAAAAGAACGAGCGACGGACATGATGCGGACGGGTGCTTCCTCGGCGGCGGCGACTTCCGTGGCGGTGGCGGCGCTGGCGGCCGCAGGCGCCGCCGCTTTTGCGGCAAGGCACGCGCGGCGGCACTTGGCGACGGCGTCGGCAGTTCGCTCACGGCTGCAGCGCCCGCTGGACGCGCAAGTGGCGCGCCGACGCCCCGGAAACGTGGGCGACGTGCTGCATGCGCTCGAGACGCCCTGCCTGGTCGTTGACCTCGATGCGGTACGCCCTTAAACTGTCCATTACATGTATCTTAATCGTCGGAAGTGTGTCGTGGCCTTACCATGGACATGTGGGTGCGATTGGCGGGGCACTTATAGATGGAGAAGAACCTGGCGGCGCTGCCCACGTCACTGCAGCACACGCCCGGTGTGGCGATCCGTCCGCACGCCAAGGCGCACAAGAGCTCCGCGATCGGTCACCTCCAGCTCCAGCTGTCCAAGGTACCAATTTCGCATACTATCCTCGCATCCGTTCTTCTCCAGTGGGGATGTCGTTGCTTATACCTGACTACTCTCACGTTCGAATGCATCCAGGCGACGGGCTTGTGCTGCCAAAAGGTAGGAGAAGCCGAGGCCATGTACGCCGGAGGGATCATGGACCTGCTGCTAAGCAACGAAGTCATCGGCGTCGCGCGCTTCGAGCGCATGGCCCACCTGGCCAAGGGCGGTGCGAGCGTCACGCTCGTGTTCGACAACGAAGATGCCGTTCAACAAGCAGCGCAAGTCGCGACTGCGAACGGCATTGTGTTTCGCGCACTCGTGGACGTTAACGTGGGCCAGAACCGCTGCGGCGTGGAATCGATCGCCGACGCGGTGGCACTCGCTCGGCATATCGCGTCGAATCCTGGACTCGACCTGAGAGGCATCCAGGCGTACCACGGCGCTGCGCAGCACATTCGCAAGTACAGCGAGAAGGAAAACGTTATTGGGGCTGTCGCGGACAAAGCACGTCAAGTCCGTGACGCGTTCGTGGAGAACGGACTCAACTGCGACATTGTCACGGGCGGCGGCACCGGGACGTACCTGCTGGAGGCTGGCAGTGGCGTGTTCACTGAGGTGCAGCCAGGCTCGTACCTGTTCAACGACGCCGACTACGCTCGCAACCTCGACAAGGACGGGGAGTTTGGTACGTGGGTCATCTCTCGAGCCGTGTGACTGGTTCGCATGAAAGAAAGCTCACGTTTTATGGTTTTAAATGATGTTGTAGTGCGCCAGTGGGAGCAGAGTCTCTTCGTGCTGACGACCGTCATGAGCACGAACGCGTCGGCGCCCCGAGCGATGGTGGACGCTGGCATGAAAGCTGTGTCGCTCGACTCCGGCCCGCCGGTCGTCTACTCATCCATTGACGCGAACGCGCTGCCGCCGCTCGAGTACCAGCCCGGAGGCGACGAGCACGGCATCCTCATGCCGACGGGCGACTCGGAGGTCCCGATGCCCGCGCTCGACCAGAAGCTGCTGCTGACGCCGGGGCATTGCGACCCGACTGTCAACATGTACGACTTCATTGTGGGCTTCCGCAACGGCGTCGTCGAAACGGTCTGGACCGTCGAGGCGCGCGGCCCCGGCAACTGAATACCGGGAGGTAGACCTCGGCGATGGTACTGGTGGCAGCTAATGTCGTACACCCACCAACACGACGTTCAAGTTAGTAGTACAAATGATGCCTAGAAGTGTGCCACCAACGACCTGGTGGCCTCTTCGAGGATGACGTTCCGGATGAGCTGGTAGTCCATTTGGGCGCGAATGGACCATTCGTTCAAGACGCGCTGGCTTGGTAAGCAGCGCTGCCCAGCCCCACGTCAGCTTGATGCCGGAGGGTGACCTGGCAGCGAAGCCGCACGCGGGAAGCAGGTCACAGCGATGTCTGCGTCTCTGAAACCAGAATCCAGCCCTTCTCGCGAACCTGTGCGGCTTGACAGTTCGGAGTGACGGCCTCTCCCCAGACGACCACGAATCGGTCGGACTCGTCGAACGACCGCACGAAGATGGCGCCGTGAAGCGCCTCCGCTGACTTGATGTCCATCGCGTACCGCTTCTCGACCTCACCTTCATGCGTGCGCTTCTGGAAACGGAAAACAGCACAACCAGTTGGGCTTACAGTTAGCACAGCACACAACACCGACTGGTCCTGCGACCAGCTAGAGATCGTACATCGATGAAAATCTTCTGTCCGCGACTCTCCTTGGCCGTGAAGCCAGCTGTCAGCATCCAGACGGCGTCTTGCAGTCCGCATGCGATCGAGGTCGTCGTGGTGAGTTCCACGATCGCCTGCCCGTCGGTGTCGTGCGTAGCCTGCACCTCGCTTGAGCCCGAGTCTGCCGCGCTTGGCTTGAACACGGCGTCGATGTCAAAGTACTGGTCGACGACCCGCAGCTGCAAGTCTGTCATGAGATCGTCGAGCGGCGAGGCAACGGCTCGCTCTGCGTGCTGGTGCTGGGACTTCTCAAGTGCGGACGCAACCGACTGCTCACACGTATAGTTGCATGCAGCAACATGCCGTGTCAATTGCGATGCCCACCGTGCTCGTACAGTGAATTGACAAAGCTGCACGGCCTCCTACCTGGACGGCGGCGTGGCCCTGGAGCAGCCCCCGCAGCGAGTTTACGAGCTTCACCATGTCTTCCAGCGCGAGCGCCTACTTGCGCCCCCGCGCCTCCTCGACGGCGACGTCATACCACGATGTCACGCCCGCATGTTTGCTGACGGCCGCGACACTAGCGCGCGCCGCCATCAAGGCGGCAGCTACGGAGCGCGCCTTCTGCCGCCTCCGCTGCCGCCGCGATCTTCGCTCGCGCCTGCAGGTGCGCCAGCCGCGCTTCCAGCGCCGCGGCCTCCTCCACTAGCGCGGCCACCTCCCGCCTCTTCTTGTCGCGCAGGCGCTTGGACGCCAGCGCGTTGCTCTTCTTTTGGGGACGGCCGTTCCCTGCTGATGTCAATGGAGGCTGCAAGGAACCGCACTCCAGAGATCTGACCGCCGTCTCTAGATCGGGAGGCGAGTCGCCGAAGCTGTTGACGAACGCGAGCGCCGCCGTGAGCGTCGCGTCCGCGCCCTCCGGTGGCAGGAAGCTCATCAGCTTGGGTCTGTACAGATGAAGTATTAATTCGAAGAAGTAGCACCGAAATAGTACTATCGTTCCATCTTGTATTTGGTTAATGTATGTAATAAATTGTATGAGTAATACTATCATAATCATACAGCCGGTCAAAGTTGAAAAGCATGGCCGGCTCAGCGAGACGCCCCACGCTGGCGAGCCCCGGCACCGGCACCAGCGCCAGCGACCAGGCTGCGTCTTCCTCTGCGTCGCCATCGCCATCGCCGTCTATTTCTTCTCCCCTTTGACCAACAACCGTAGACGCCGACGCCTGCGCCGTCGAGGGCGAAGCGCCCGCGGGTATTAATGATGCACAAGGCACCAGCACGAGCGAGCAGCTCAAGCCGCCCATCCGTAAGAAGAAGCCCACGTACGCCGTGCGAAAGGTTTGCTTCCGATAGTCTGGATGATAATCTGGAGGGAATATGTGCGCCTGACTGCGTGTCGTGCTCGAAGGAGAAGCTGCGGCTGGAGCGGGACTTGAAGGCGCTGGAGGCCGAGCTGAGGGACTTCAAGCGGCAACGAGCGGCTCAACCAGCACGAGCAGCAGCACAAGAAGGTCAAGGCGTTGCTTTCAGAAGAAGACGTGCACGAGGCCACGTAACGACAAGAAATGTCGCTTGTGAGCGTCCACTCGGCGCTCTCCGGCTACGTGGTGCGTCGTCTTGCAGTGATACGGAACGCTGCCTGCTCGTCCTCATCAACGTGATGCTGCATGACAGACTGGGCAGGGGCACGTGCCGTTCGAAATGTAGATCTACCTGGACACGGACCCACACGAGCGCCGCGCGACTCTATCGGCGCTCAAGACCCAGAAACTGCGTGCGGGCGAGTACTACCTCCAAGAGCGCGCGCGGTTTCTGGACTCGATGCGAGCATTCGCTGAGCACACGCGGTATGACACGCCCGAGGGCGACTTTTGCGCGCTGCACTTCGACATTACGCCATACGAGGGCGTGTCGGACGCGCGCAAGGTGTACGATGCGCTGGGCCACTACTTCAGCAACATGGAGATCTGGCTGACGGAGACCTGGGCGACGTGACGGTGCAGGAGAACGATGACAGCGCCGGCCGCGGCATCACGCAGATCCGCCTGCTCTCGGGGCCTCCCCAGCGGCGTCAAGCTCGAGATGAACAAGGTCATGCGCACGCACTTTTACGACACGAGCGACGACGACGATGGCGCCCCCTACGGCATGTACACGGCCGACTATGTCGACAAGGACGAGCTGTACCCGTACTGCGCTGACGATCGACTGAGGCTGGACGTGACGGGCGTGCTGATGGTGCGGGAGATGAAGCGCCCGGTGGTGGACGCGAGCGGAGAGCGAGAAGGCGACGAGATTATCGTGGTGATGACGCGTGTGTGCCAGCTGAAGCTGCGCGCGTCGACCGTCAAGCTGCCACCAGGAACGATGCACGACCTACGCGAGGATGTCGGCAACTGGGAGGACGTCATGATGAGCACGGTGCGCCAGCTTGTATATCAATGACGCTATGGTCGTGTTAGAAATACAAGGAGCCCGTGAAGACAGACACCACGTTCAACAGCCGATGAGGTCGCGCACGGCGTCGACGGTGACGCGGCCCCACTGCCGGTTGGACTCGCTCAGCTCGCTCATTACGTGGTCGCTCACTGCGATTTCTTGCGGCTTGCGCAGCTTGAGCATTGGTGCGTACACGATGGCGACGCTGCAGGAATCGCCGCCGACCGGCTTCTTGACTCCGTCGTCCGTCTCCTGGCCGAGCGCTCGGGCGCTCCAGACGCAGGTTGAATTCTTTTCGCATGCGTCGCGCCGGATCGTACGGGAAAAGCGCGTCGCTGTGCACAAAGTTGGCCGAGATGACGCCGCACGGCCCGCCGCCGCCGAACTCGTCGTCGACCGTGCGAAAGTCCGAGAATATGACGTTGTTCTTCTCCACCTCGACCGGATTGCCGCTGTCGTCGCTGCTGTCTTCGTCGCGGAGCGAGGTCTCGCCCAGCTTTTCCGACACGATGATCTCCAGATTGAAGAAGGCGAACTTCATGGTGTCGAACACTTGGCGCACACTCGCCACGCTCGCCAGCAGCATGACGTCGTAGCGCGTCTCACAGTCGACGCCCTCGGCGTCTCGGAACTGCGTTGTCTCGCAAAAAAGGCGCGCGCAGGTTCGTAAACCGCGTGCGCTCGACGAGGAAGCGCCGCACGGACGCCAACTGGACGGGCTTAAGCTGCGTCAGCGGCCTCCGCCGGTCGTCCAAGTCGCGACCAGGGCAAATCGCGGCCTGGGACGGTGCCCGTGATCGCGCAGACTACAAGAATGGCGTCCATAGTGTTGCCGTTAACATGGTCATACCAGCGACTACTACACTAGACGAGGCGTTTGGTTTCGATGTAGGTCCATAGCGGACTGGACGCCCGCGATTGCCGGCTTCTGCGCGCGCACCGCAGCGTGAAGCGTCTGGTTGGCCTCCAGCGCCTTGTGACCCGGTTCCTGCTCTTCATACTGCGCGCGCTCGCGCTTCTCGCGCTTGAGCGCGTCCATCTCGCGCTGTAGCCGCATCAGCCCGCTCACGAGCGCCACCTTCTCCTGAATTTTCATTCATACCGCACGTCTGACGGTATCAGTTGAAGTCGATGATACCGAAAGGGGCCGGCGCCAAGCTCTCGCCTTGCGCACGGTGTATGTGTGCTTCTTCTTCGTCATCGTCGGCGCCGCCGTCGCCCCCGCGCTCGCCTTTCGGGGCTCCGCCGCCATCGTCTTTAGCGTCATTCCTGCCCGCTCTTGCCTATCACTGATACAGTACTGCGCCCTAACGCCACCAAGTTCATACAGATTATTCATACGAATAGCATCCAATCATACACGCCTCCGCAGCAATCATACATCCAAACTTGTTGAACCTGTAGCAATCAATACCCTCATCCTGACCGGTTTCAATAATTATGACAATCCACACGGTACTATATCTGATGCCTTTCAAACGACCTCGTTCCTGTAGTCTTCACTCTCAAAAAGATGGCGACCCCCGCAACGTCGGAAGCCGCGGCGTTGCTTCCTGCGAGCCCACCGGGCGACAAGATCGTCTTCTCGGTGATGCAGGTGTTTCCAGTGTCCTCCAGCCGCCCGGTACCAAAGAAACGAAGCAGCAACGATGTGGACGACAAGAGAAGCAATAATGGACCTGAGGCGGACACCACGTCGGACGACGACAGCGGCGGCGACGCCGGGAAGCCCAAGCGGTCGCGAACGGCAGGCACTGCCAAGCAGCGGAAGCCCAGCCACATCATGATCCGAGTAAGGCGACTGTTGCTGCGCTACGCTATGGGAAACAGGACTAACCGGTTGCAACGATGGCAGGAGGAGAAGGAGATGCTGCGCAAAGAGCTCGAGCTGCTGGAGGCGCAGGCGGCGCTGCTGCGCAAGCGCGCGGGCTTACCAGATCCTCATGACCTTGAGGAGACGCGTGGAATCGCACAAGAGAACGCGGTGCTGGCGGACGCGCTGCGCAACCAGGAGCGACTGGTGGCGGGCGCGCACGCCGCGCTGTCCGAGTTTGTGCACCAGCGCGCGAGCAACCCGCTCGAAGGGTTCGTGTATTTGAACAAGGAACTGGACGAGCGGTCGACCATGGTGATGTCGCTCAAGGCCGAGAAGTTGCAGCAAGCAGATCGGTTCTTGGCCGAGCGTACGCGGTTTATGGATCCTCTCACGACCGGCGTGGTCCACGAGGAGTCGGGCGTGGTGACGTCGGAGGGCGACTACGTGCTCACCAAGCTCGACAAGACGTGCTTCCGCAGCGTGAACAGCGTCAAGCAAGTGTTCGACGCGATTAAGTTCTACTTTCTTAACCTCGAGATCGTCAACTCGGAGCTGTCCGGCAACATCACGGTCCGGGAGGACAGCGGGTTCAACAGCATGGACACCAACCACTCGAACGGAGCGGTGCTAGTCCACCGCCTCGTGACGATGCTCTCGACCGGCGTGCTCCTCGAGAAGAACGCGCTCAAGTTCCTGGAGTTCTATGAAGGCGCACAGCCTGACGAGGCGTACGCGCTGATGGCGGCTGTACCCGTCAACCAGGACGATCTATACCCGTACTCGCCGTCCGAGCGACTGCGTATAGACATGTCAGCGGCGATGAAGCTGTCAGCTTTTTACGAGGGCACCCCGCCCGACGCATGCGATGACTCTCGCCGACTGGTGGTCGTGTTCACGCGATGGTTCCGCATTCAGCTGCACCGCAACAAGGCGCTCAGTGTCCCCGACTTTGTGTTGCAGGACACCCGCCGGTCCTTAAGCGAACCGGCGGACAACATCGTAAAAAGCATCAACCAGACACTCTACGGCATCCCATCGGTGTAGAGAATGTTACCCGAGCGTGCAGGGCTCTCCGAAGTGCGCCGCTGACAGCCTATGGTTCTAGAAGCGCCCCACACTACGCGTATTTTTTACTTTAACTGGCAAAACTGTTTGTCAAAAGCATCTAGAACTGCCCTCGCTTGGTCTCATAAATGATGCGGTGCATGGTCTTGACCATCGTGTCCGTGAAGCACGCGAGGCCCTGGCGGATCTCCTGCAAGACGTGCGCGGGCATCTTGATCTCCGTGTGGTGCAGCTTGGCCCGGAAGAAGCGCGTGAGCACCACCACGCGCTCGTATTCGTCCTCGTCGTCGCTGTCTTCACCATCTTCGTGGCTGTGGTCTACATACTGCTCGGCACCAGCTCGCCTTCTATCCGTCCCGTGGGTCTCTGAAGCACTCGAGGTTGACGCCGCGGGCGACCGCGACCGCTTGGGCTTCCGCACAAAGTGCTCGGTGAACTTCATGGCCGCGTTGATGTCCATGCGCATGCGCTCCTCCGGGATGTACGGGTACATTTCATCGATGTCGACGGCGTCAGTGGCCACGAGCGCGTAGGGCGCGCTGCCGTTCTCTGGCTCGACGTACTTGAAGAACTTGACAATGTTCTTCTCGACCTTGATGCCGTGCGACATCACCGACACCAGTCGGTGGTTCGACAGCGAGTTGTCGGGCGAATCGTCGTCCTCGCGCACGGTGATGTCGCCCAGCATCTCCGAGATGCTGATCTCCATGTTCCGGAAGAAGAACTGAAGCGCGTCAAACACCTGACGCACCGAGTTGACACCGCGGAACGGCGTGTTGTCCATCTTGATGGCGCAAAAATCGCCGTTGTCCGCCTCATACTTGGACTCCTGGCACCAGTGCTTGGTCGGATGCATGAACCGCGCACTCTCCGTGATGAAGTTGTTCGTTTGCTCCAGCTTGATGTCCTTGAGCCCCATCAGCGTACTCCGCCGCAGTTTCAAGTCCGACGTCAGGTGGATGAATGTCTCAATCGGGCTCTCCCTGTGAATAGACTGCAGTGTATCACCGGTGGTTAGTGGAAGTGCCCATGCATCTCCATCAGCAAGCAATCAACTGACCGTACCATGTACTCGGCGAGCATCAGGCGGCTGGCGTTCGCCAGGTACATGTCCTGCTGGCGCATAGCCTCTCGCAAGCGTACGTTCTCGAGCGACTTCTCCGCCAGCTGCTCCTTTTGCTGGAAGAACCAGTCCGGTATGCCGCTCTCCCGCCGCAACCGCACCAGCTTCTCGCTGAGCTCGCGCAGTTCCTCCTCCAGCACCTCCTTTTTCTCCTGTTGTGACCAAGTGGCAGCAATTAGCACAGCAAATTCTAGTTGACAGCACGCCCCAGAACACGGAGACTCACGCGGCGGACAATGTAGGTCGGCTTCTTGTATCGCCGCTTGGATGTGGCCGCTGGCGCCGCTTGTCCCTCCCCAGCCTTGTCGCCCGTGCGATGTCCTGCGATCGCGTCAGCCGACCGCTTCTTTGACGTGATCGGCTGCTCATCTGACGTGTGGTCGCTGGCGTCGTCCTCTTCTTCTCGACGCGGAACCGTCACGCTGTTCGCGTCGACACTAGCGCGCACATTCCACTCGCCCGGCTGCTGATCATACCGCTCGCTCGGTCTCGACGGCGCGACCGACAGGATGAGCGACAGCAAGTTGCCGGCCGCGACCGCCGCAGTTGGGGACTTCGCGCGGGCGACACCCTCGTCCTCCTGCGGGAACGCCGCGCGCGGGAACAGCGACGGCACCGGCCGCGAGAACGGCCGAACGCCAGGCGGAGACACCAGGGCGCCCCCGCTCCCAGACGGGCTCACGGCCAGCGGAGGGCGACGGAACTCGGCGGACGAGCTGGACACCACGTCGCCGGCGGCCCACGCGTCCTGGCGGCCGCGGCGGCGCCCATCGAGCGCGGACATGGGCGTGAGAGGGGGCGGATGGAGGAGGGGAGAATGGGGGTTGGGAGCAAGCGCTCTTGAGGTTCGGCCGGGCGTTGGACTGATCAGTGCGTGAAGCCCAGTTCTATACGTGCTATTTTATCGTTTTAAGATCGGTTTTAGGCATTTATGGGGGCCGTTAAGCGCACTATTCCTTTATGATGTTGGGGTTTACTACAGGAAAGAAGCGCTTTTGCGAGGCGGATTAAAGGGGAATGGATCGGTTCTCGGCACTTTGGGACGATTACGAGTTTACTTTGCGCACCTCGCGTAATGCAGAACGGGGCGGATGATTATGCTGTCAGAACATGATTTCTACTATCCTATTGCTTCCTAAAGGTTATTGATTGTGGGTGAAACTGTTTCTTTAACCTGATATTCATCATTCTGACAGAATGAATGTACTGTAATTGGGTTTCTACTGACGAAGTACTGTACGTCAGACTTGACGTTTGTATAGTCGTCAAACAAAGAGCCATGAACGCGGCGGACGCGGACTCGCTGGAGGCACATGCAACATCTTCCTTCTCCTCCCCCTCGCTGTCGCCGCCTCTGTCAACGGCGTCGTCGGATCTCCATGGCCCCAAGTGGTCGACTTCCGCGTCCTCAACGCCATCGCGGAGAGCCCCCGCCCGCCGACAGCGCAAAAAGCCATGCCACATCGCCCAAAAGGTGATTTGTGTTTGAGTTGATGGTCAACTCGTGAAGTACAGTACAGAGTTCGCGTAGGGTGTTGCTGACGTGTCTGCTACCTTTAAGGAGCGCAAGGCGTCGCTGGTACAGGAGCTGATCGAGCTGGAGGCGCGCGTGGCCGCGCTGAGGCGCCAAGCAGGCGCGCCGTCGGTGGAGGACGTGCAGTCGACGCAGGCGCGGATTCTGGACAACTACAAGCTCCAGTCGGCGCTTCAGACGCAGCAAATGCTGCTCGCGAACATGCAGGGCTCCTTCTCGAGCTACACGGTGCGATCGGCCGCTATCCGCAGTGTTTGACTGCGGTATCGTCATTGACAAGTGGTAGTGATTGCACACAGAACCGGTTGTACCAAAGCCCGGTGTCGACTCTCATCCATTTACCGGGAGACTGGGATCAGCGGAGGAAGATCCTCATGGGGATGCGAGACGACAAGATCCTCGTCGCGCACCAGTTTCTGACGGAGCGCACGCGGATGATGGACCCGCTGCAGGAAACGTGCGAGGAGTCCATGTTCCGCTCGCCCGAGGGCGACTACTACGCCGTCAAGCTGGACAACACGCCCTTCATGAACGTCTCAAGCGTCGACGAAATGATGCAGACGTTCCACGCATACTTCCAGCACGCCGAGGTGTCCATGTCTGTGTCTTCCGACGCCATTATCACGCGCGAGGGAGAGGAGGTCACGGAGGAAGGAATTTCAAGCCATCGCTTCTACACGACCTTCGGCGGGTCCAACGTCCAAGTGGAGAAGAATAGCGTCGGGTTCACGGGCGTGGTCTCCTCGGACGCTGACGGACCAACAAGCATTGTCTTGGCGATGGACGCCATCGACCAAGACGACACGTACCCTTACCGCCCCGACGACCGCGTGCGAAGCGACTTGTCCGGCGTTGTTCAGTTCCGCACGCATCGATTGGCTGCAAGTCAGCGCCCTGGTGGTCTTGGGTCTGTCGAGAACGCAGGGCCGACTCTTGCTGTGGTGCTGACGCGATGGTATCACGTCAAGGTGCACCGGACGCACCTGCCGCTGCCTCAGGACGACATGGAGCGCATCCAGGGCGCGATGCTTCGTGTGCTCGACCACATGCTCAAGGAGATCAAGTGGCAAGTCCAGCAGAACCGCCAGAGAGCGTGAAAGCGTCTCGCATGCCCTCGGGCGACGTGCGATCGTCGTAAATCGGTGCATAACCCTCAGTGAACTTGTTCTGCGTGTTGCATTAAAGAAAATCCAGAGCTCTTTTGACGTTCAACTACTAAAATTCTGAGTCAGACGTGACATCATCTGATTACAACTGAGTTAGCACCTGAGTCACGGACAAGACCGCTGAATAAACGAGCAGCTCCCAAAGCGACGGAGAGCATGGCGAGTGGGGATAATAGCGGCGCTGCGCCCACCAGTAGCAGTGAGCGCGTAGGCGAGCAGCTATTAGCGCCAGCGATCGCTCCAGTAATGTACTTCCGCCACCCGGCGGCGCCTTCGGACGGTCCGCCGGTGCCGTTCTTGGCGATAGCACCGCCGCCAACGAGCGCCGTGGTCCTGTCGCTGCTGAACGCGTTCGTCGTTGGCGCCAGCGCTCCCAATCCGCCACCGTCATTTCCTGTAGCGGCTAGCCAAGGGAGCGTCGACTCAAACAAGCGTGGGAGAAGCGGAGCGGATGAGGGCGGCCAGCGAGGACAATACGACGGATCGAGCGATGATGTGGACGCCACGGAGGCGTCCAAGAAGAAGAAGAAGAAGTACACCTACGTCGCGCGACGGGTACGGCGGATGAGCCAGCGCTACTACATACGTGTCGGTGGGCTGTGTTTCTGACGTGCTGGGTGCGGATGTTCCGCCGTGAATCGCCTTTTTCCAGGAGGAGCGGGCTCAGCTCGAGCGCGAGATCTGCAAGCTTGAAGAGTGTGCGCGGCAGCTGCGAGATGCCTGTGCTCGGGGACCGACGGGCATCCATGTGAGCCTCGAGAACGCGAGGATGAGGGATGCTGTCGGCGAGCGACAGCGTGTGCTCGCGAGCGTCCAGTCCGTGATGACGGAGTTTACGGTGAGCTTTGTCGATGGCGAGCGACTCACCGCTGCCCCAGACGTATTTATGCTCACGATAGCACCTTCGTCTATGCTGATTATTCTCAGAACGGGCAGGGTGTTGCGCCGCTCAGCACGTACATCCACCTGACGACCGAACTGGAGCAGCGGCGAGATGCCCTGCTATCTCTCCGACTACACAAGCTAGAAGAAGCGCGACGGTTCCTGGCGGCACGGACACAGCACATGACACCTGGGCGCGAGAGCTGGGAGGAGTCGCGGTTCCGCTCGCGCGAAGGCGACTATTGCAGTGTGCGAGTCGATGTGAACACGTTCAGCAGGACGTCCGCCAAGATTGTCTTCGATGGGATCATGTTCTACATTCTCAACGCGGAGATCAGCCTCACTGAGATTAACGGCGCGGTCACAGTGCGCGAGAACGATGACGAGCTCTTCAGTGATCGAGCGGGCGTGCTTCACCACCGCTTGGTGACGTCGTCGCTCAACGGGCTGCAGGTCGAGAAGAACGCTGCCATGTTTTACGAGCGAGCTGATGACGCGAACGGCAAGTCGTGCGAAGAGTACGCGCTCATTACGAGCGACTTCGTCGACCGCGACGACATGCACCCGTACTTGCCGAACGAACGCATTCGCAAAGACCTGACAGTCATGATGAAGGTCTCGATGCTTCGACGACCGCGCTCGCCTGATGCAGACAACAACCCAAACTGCGAGGAAGAAGATGTGGTTGTTCTGACGCGATGGATGTTCCAAAAGCTCCACGCCGCCAAAATGACGCACCGTCCAGTCCCAAAGCGCGAGATGGAGGCACTGCAGCGCGAACTCATGGAGGGGATGGATGGACTCCTCGCGAGTGTCCAGCTGAGCGTCGACGCTGCAGCCATGACGCGTCCAAGGGGCTAACCCATTTCCTTCGCAGAGACAACCCTTATCGTACGCTTAGTGTCCTCACAGTCATTGTCGTTATGGTCATTCCGCAGTGACCAAAGTGGTATTACTTGATACTTCGAGGTATGCGCTATCGCGCTAGCGTGCGTTGCATGGAGCGGATGACCTCGTCAGCCCAGCGGCCCATCTCGTCGCGCGTCTGCTGCACCAGTTCGCGCGACATGGGCAGCTCCGAGTGGTGCAGTTTGACCATGGACCAGCGCTTGGTGACCACGACAAACTCTTCGCCCTTCTTGCTGCTGCTGACCCCTGGACGGTGCGGTAGCGGCAAGCGAGTGACTTCTATCACCGCGGTTGCATCTTTCCGAAGCCGCTCGTTCGGGCGGTACGGGTACAGATCGTCTTCGTCGACAAAGTCGCCGCAGATGATGCCCGTCTCGTAGCCGCCGGTGGCCGACGAGGCCTCTTGGAAGTCGGAGAACTGGATCGAGTTGGTCTCCATCGGCGGGCTGCGCGAGTTGGACGACACCAGCCGGTACTGCTGCACGCCATCGGCGCCGCTGTCGTCGTCCTCGCGGATCGTGATGGTGCCTAGCATCTCCGAGATGCTGATCTCCACGTTGTAAAGGTGCTGGAGCACGGCCTCAAACACGGCGCGCACACTCGCTGGGCCGTAGAACTGCGTCACGTCGAACTGGATCGAGCAGTAGTCGCCGCGGTCCGTCTCAAAGCGCTCGACCTCAGAGTACTGCTTGGTCAGGTCCAGCCCCCGGCACCGGTGCTCGAAGAACCGCTTGGCCGCTTCCAGGTGGTTGTTCTTTATAGTCACTAGTTGCGCGTGGCGCTCGGCGCGATCGCGTCCTAACCGGATCAGGGTGTTGATCGGCGTGATGTCGTGCTGCTTCCGCTGTATCCGGTACATAGGCAACAAGTTAGCGTCATGGTGAGCCAGCTTACGCATTGATGCTATGCCCGAGAGACGTACCACGTAGCTGGAGACCATGCCCTGGACGTCGGCGAGCGCTAGCTGCCGCGACTGCACCGTCTCACGCAGGATCCTGTTCATGACGGGTGCCTGCGTCTTGTGCCTCACGTGCAGCGACTTGTTGACCAACGCCTGCGTCTTGAGACTCTCGAGCTGCTCCTGCAGCGCCGCGATCTCCGCCTCGAGCGTCAGCTTCTCCTCGCGCCGCACCAGGTGCGTCGGCTTGCGCTCCTTGCGCTCCCGTCGCCGCTTCTTGCAGCTCGCGGACGCAGTTCCCGGCTCGTGTTTGATCTCGTCGTCGTCTCCTTCCTCTGCCGAATACGACGCCGCGTGCAGGTCGGCGCTGCTTTCTCCATCGCTGACGCTGTCATGCGCACTCGCGGGCTTCGGGGCGGGCTGGTAGTCGCGGTGCGGGCGCTCGAACGTCGGCCCTGAAGCCGTTAGGAACCCTTGGAAGCCCTGCAGAGGGTTATAGTTGCTCGAGAACGGCGCCGGTGCGAACACGGCCGCTCCGTGGTCCATCGCTCTGTTGTCGTCGCTGGAGATGCCGAGGCTGTGGCTGTGGTGATGCGCCAAAGGGAGCACCGAGTTGGCCAGCAGACTGCGCGGCGAGAGGCGCCGATCGGCCGGAGCAGAGGAGGACGAGGACGAGGAGGAGGCGATGCGCTGCGGGATACCGAGCGTCGGGCGGCTGAAGCGCGCCTCGCGAGAAGGAAAAATGCGCTCGTTGCCTGTCATTTCCCCGGCCGGTCGTCGACTCGGAGCTTCGTATTACTCAACGGCCTGTGCGATGCAGTCAGTCATTCAGTGGGGGTGAGACGATTCCAAGTCTGACATGGCGGCGTATTCAGTGCTCGTAAAGTAATTATTTGATGGTATATCGACATTTATTGTTGAGTTCTCACTAAGTAAACGGTGCTCCTCGCGTTAGAATATCGCATGTCACAGATGGAACCGTTGCTCAGGTGTTGACTTAGCAGTGTCAAGCGTGACGCGCCTCGCCTACCGAGGACGGCGCCTCCAGCTTCGCCGCTGACGATCACACGGAGCGGGCAGGCACGCGGCGGTTAACAGAGGGAGAGGAGGAGACGGCGGTGGTGCGATGCAACTCTCGCCCCGTTACTCATTGCTCCTCTCTTTGTCTCTGCGTCTCGCCCCTACCTCAGGCTCGGGCACCCAGGTCCACTCATAGCGTCACGAGGGTTTTTCATTTCGTTTTTCGTCAACAGCATTTGCTTCAGCCGCCCGGTTCACATGCAGGAGAGCGGTGACACATCATGACGGTTTTATGGACTTGAGGCTGAGGTGGTGGTGCAGATTGTGCGAGTTTCGGTAGCGGGCGGGCGACTGATGAGTAGTGGTCGGCACTTGAACGCCTGCGCGCGCATTCAGCTTCGGTGGCAGCCAGTGGTCCCGCAAAGCAATCAATGACACAGGCTTGTCCATGTTGACATTGGCAACTCGACAGTGGCAACATGTAAACCCCAGGCACCTCGTCGTCCTGATCACGGCGGCCGCTCTCAATGCCTGTCAACAATCTCAGCGCAAGCTTCCGAATGCGAGATGCCACTGAACATTCCTTCTCTTCGACTTGTCTTTGTGCCGTTGAACTTTTTCGAGTTGATTCTCGTGCTAATGCTGCAGGGAGGGGTTCTAGAAACTATCAGAGGTGGGACGGGAAATTCTCGCGCCTGCGACGAGCCCTTGTTGATTGCTCGCTCTCCATTGTGGTATGCCCACATACGCACGCCTTGTTGACTTAGGAGAGGCTGTAGACGGAGAGCTGGTGGCGAATTGCCGCAATCATCTCCGTCATCCACTGGCCTGTGTCGTCCACGAGCTTCTGGTGCACGTCCGGCGCGATCGCCAGCGTCGGCTTGCGCAGCGTCGACAGCGCCCAGCGCTTGAGCGTGACCACGAGCTCCATTTCTTCGACCTGTTTGCCCTCACTATCGCTTCTTCGAGCCACGCGTCGGTGCGGCGTGATGAGCACCACGGCGCTGGTGTCTCGTCGCAGGCGCTCGCTCGACTGGTACGGGTGCAGTTCGTCCTCGTCCACAGGCTCGACCACGAGCAGGGCGCTGCCAAGTCCGTCGAAGCTGTCCTGGTCGTAGTCGTAGAAGACTACAGTGCTCGAGTCGATCATCACGCCCTGGTTGTTGATGGACGCGAGGCGGTGGTACACGATACCCTTGCCGTACTCCTGGAAGCTATGGTCGTCGTTCTCGCGGATCGTGATGTTGTCAAGCGTCTCCGAGATGCTGATCTCTGCGTTCATGGCCACGAACAGCACGTTGTCGAAGATGGAGCGCACGCTGGCCGCGCGGTAGAACGGCGTCACGTCGAACTGCACGACGTGGAAGTCGTGCGAGTCCGACTCGAAGCGCTCCTCCTCCTTGTAGTACTTGAGCTCGTCCAGCCCGCGGCTGCGCTCGTTGATGAACCGCCGCGCGTCCGCTAGCTGCCGGTCCTTGATCGCCTCCAGCGTCTCTTGTCGGCCCACGTGGTCGCGGCCCAGTCGAATGACCGACTTGATCGGGCTCAGCTCCTGCCGGCTCTGTGTCAGCGAGAACACGTAAGTCAACAAGCTGAGATGATCGTGGCATGAGAACAACTGCGGGGGCGTACCAGGTAGCCCGAGAGCGCGCCCTGCAGGCTCGTGACCGAGAGCTGCTGCTTGCGGATGGCCTGGCGCAGCAGCGCGTTAGTGAGCTCGCCCTTGACGCGCGGCACGGCGACGCGCCTGCTGCCTGCCTCGTCCGCCTCCTCCTCCTCGAACAGCGCGCGGTTGCGCAACACCGCCAACTCCGCCTGCAGCGTCTCCATCTCCCTCGCTAGCGCCGCGATCTCTTCCTTCCGGGCCGCGTTCGTGCATTTGCGCATCTTGACGGGCTTGTCGCCGGCCGCCGTCGAAGGCTGCTCGGCGCTCCTCGCGCTCCGAACCGGCCGCTTCATTCACTGCTCTTGGACTCGTATCGCTAGTGGAAAGAACAACTGCGGGCTTCGTCGCCTGCAGTCCGTCGACGCGCTCAGAACCCCAGAAAACAAACGCGCGGCGCGGCGCTTGTCTCTCGCATGTCGCCGTGGCGATTGCCCCCGAGGACGCGAGCCATCATCATGACGCGCGCATCACAAAGGCGTGACAACCCTACCGTCGACTTCTCTCGCTTTATTATTGGTTTTGTTTTGTGTTCTGTAAACACCAATATCAACATGTGGGTGAAATTGTGATGCTAAAATTAATACAACGCAGATTTATCCGTTTATAAATTTCAAAAGTTATTTGTAAACAGGCTTATCAAAAGCTCATTTACAATACAATCATAAATTTGATATTGATTAGAATCAACTGTGGCCGATATGAAATAGCAGAGGCTATTGATTGCAGGTGAATAATCTTAGATCCACATTACCGTGTTTTGTCGGTCCGAGCTGCCAACACTGGCTCCGATTACGCCGCCCAGCCTGTTGGTCTGGTCAGCGGCGCACGCACTCGTCTCACGACCTCTGTAATCAAATACAGTGCGCCATAGTGGTGATTACAATGCGTTTACGCATTGTGATTCGCCTGTATGAATTAATCTTGTACCAAACGTTGTATGCTTCTATCGTCCCATTCATTTTCTGTTATGTCGCTTTTGCTTTCGCCCGTTGTCTTCGATTCAGTAGGTATTAGTGGCACTTGGGAATTCCCCGACAAGCGATCGACTAGCAGCAAGTGAAGCGCATTGCCGCATCCGCTCACTCCTCTTGCTGACTGCCACTCTAGGAACCCAGCGTAGACACATCGATGGACTTGCTAGCGACGCCCGCCGCGCGCGCGCTGTCGGTCTGCGCGCCGCGCCAACTGCAGGTGTGGCATCCAGTGGGCGGCGGCGCGTGGCTCTCACCGCTCCCGCGGACGGACGCGTCGGTTCGGACGTCGGGCGACGACGAGGACGAGGAGGAGATGGACGAGGAGGACACGGCGGACGAGAGCGGCAGCGCGCACGACACGGACGAGCACATGAGCGTCAAGGAGGAGGTGGCACAGCATGCGCTGCGGGCCATGGCGGGCGCTGGGCACTGTTCGCTGGACGGCGCGGCGCCCCATCATCGGCTCCGGACGCGATCCGCCGCGGCGATGGAGCGCAGCGAGAGTGTCAAGGCGAAGTCAGCAGACGCCGCGGCGAAGCCTAAGAAGAAGCGGCAGTTCAAGAAGCGCAAGCCGACGCACACGGTGCGCAAGGAGGAGAAGCAGGCGCTGCTCGCGGAGATCGAGGTTCTGCAGGCCCAGCTAGACGAGCTCAAGTTCCAGGCGCTCGTGGAGCAGGGCGAGGCCACCAAGACCGTCGCGCGCCAGCAGCAGGCCAACATGGTGCTGCGCGAGTCCATCGAGGAGCACCACGTCGCCTTCGCGCGCGTGCAGAGCCTGCTCTCGGGCTATGTGGTGAGTGTCGCGATGCCCGCAGACGCCTTCCCGAAGCAAAAACACTAACGGAGCACCTCACGGACCGTGGCATTTGAAAAACTACAGCAACAGAACATATCGCGCGTGTATCCAACCAAGACGCCGATCGTACTGGGGCGGGACCGGGTGGAGCGCCACCGCACGCTAATGACGATGAAGGGCGCCAAGATCCGCGAGGGTTGGCGGTTCATGACGGAGCGCAGCCGCCACTTGGACCCACACGAAGCCTTCTACGAGGAAGAGCGCTTCAACTCGGCCGAGGGCGACTACTGCATCGCGAGGCTGGACATTGTGCCAGTGTCTGGCGTCCCGAGTATCCAGGCGATCTTCAACGCGCTCCAGAGGTCGATCGCGAACGCCGAGATCATCATCTCAGAGATCTCGGGCAACATTACGATCCGCGAGGATGACGACCACGGCGAGGCAAGCTTGATGCAGGCGCGGCTCGTGTCCACGAACGTGGACGGCAGCCTGGTCGAGTCCAACGCCGTCATGTTCTCTGAACTCTTCCCTGAGGAGGACCAAGCGATCATCGTTGGTGACTACGTTGACGAAGATGAGCTTTATCCGTACCGACCTCATGAGCGGATCCGACGAGATGGAACATCCATCATGACTGTCACGCCACTCTACGTTGATAGACGCGTGAACCCGCCGCGTGCAGGAGAAGTCCACTTCGGCGCCGGCAGCGGCCGTGATCAAGACGGCAAGGAGCTGGTCGTGATTCTCAAGCGCTGGGCGGCCTGGAAGTTTCACCACACGGACCTCCCGGCCGCGGGCGACACGCTCCATCGTCTGCGCGACAACATGGGTCGCTGGGGAGAGATCATGCTCGACTCGATCCGCCAGACGCTCGCCTACGCGTCTCGCAACGGGGACGGCTGCGATCATTAGTACAAGTGCCTCGCACTTCCTAGATAGGCTACCGCAGAGCTCGCTGCTGGGCCACAGAAGTCAAGCTAGTATTTAAACCAAGAGATGAATACGAGGACATGCAACTAGCTACGTTCAAAGCTGTCGGCTAGTGCTGTGAACTGCTATGGCTCGACCGGTTGGGGGCACTGCAGGATCTCCTTCATGTCGTTCAGCATGCCGCCGCCCCAGCCCGAGTACCGAGGCGGCAGCGCGCGCACTACCTCAGCGCTCGTGGACGCTCCAGACGGGCGATGGAACGTGCATTGCGACCACATCGTCAGCATGACAGTGTTGCCATCGTCTCCAGTGTCCCTGGCGTTGTCGCCACCGGTCGGAGACTGCCTGGAGCTGACCATGATGACCGACGACACGTCGCGCCGCACACGCCCATCTGGCTGATACGGGTACCGCTCGTCGTGCTCGACCACTTCGGTCGTCATGACACCGTGAGCTCCGCGAATCCCCCCTTTGTCACCGTCAAAGAACTCGGCGAAGCTGACTGCCTCCGACTCGACGAGCAGCGAACCCTGAGTGTTCGACGACAGCACGCGCTGGAGCGCCACGCCGCGCTCCGAGAGACACTGCGAGCCGTGCTGCGCGAACGAATCGCCGTCTTGGCGGATCGTGATGAACTCGGACGTCTCCGAGATGACGAGCTCCGCGTTCGACAGCGACCGCACCAGCGCATCCATCACCCGACGCACTCTGTTCGTTGTAGTGCTGGAGGATTGTTGCTCTTCCTCCAGTGGAAGTGGGATGACGTCGAACCGCAAGATGCAGTAGTCACCGCTGCGGGTCTCGAACACGCTCGACTCGCTGAACGCCCCGCAGTCCTCGTCCAGGAACTGCCGGCGCTGCGCAATGTACGCACGCCCAGCGCGCACGCTGACGCCACGCCGGTCATTCAGCACCGCCTCTCGCTCCGCGTCCGTCCCGCTCAACCGAAGACCAGAACCGAACGGTGACACCAAGTGCGCCGCCTGCTGCTGTTATATCATGAGTTGGGCAAGGAAAATGGCGGAGATGGCGTTGTCAGCATGACTGATATCAAGATTATAGCGTCTATTCAAACACGTACGGTGAGCCCGGAGACCGCCGCCTGCGTGTACGCGACGGCGCGGAGCTGCGCCTGGGCTGCCTGCCGCATCAGCGCGTTGGCGACGCGTCGCTCGGCCTTGAGCGCGTCCACTTGACGCGATAGAGCCGCGAGCTGCCTTGTCAGCGCCACCTTCTCCCGCTTACGCACCGCGTACGTCGACTCACGCGCGCTCCGCTTGCGACTAGCGCGATCGCAGCGGCGTGACGGCCCGAGTGATGGCATAATGGGGGCGTCGTCGTCAGCAGCTGCTGCTGCTGCTGCTGTAGGGTTTCTCGACCTTGAGGGTAGCGCGACGGTGATGGTCA